>CM059189.1:118057237-118356530 GCA_030323885.1 Branchipolynoe longqiensis
AAACCATAGCTGGCCAAACTTTTCCATGATGTCATCTCATTTGCATATATTACAGACATGTCTAGACGTCTATTACGCATATATCACATCCCCCCCCATCAAAGTATTTCTGAGACATGAAATGTTTCAAAATCCCACAAAACATACCAGGTTTACTCGTTCATCATACAGTAATACAATAAAATATACAAGCACTTAACTTAAACCACAGGTATAGCGAGTGTCCGAGCACACTATAGCACTGAAATCATTTGAACTGTCCGGCTGCTTAGCCTCCACATGCCATACTGACACTGTAGTCCAACACACAGTAAATGCACCTGAAACTGAAACTTAACTCTAACATACACATGTGTTCATGTGTATACATTCACATACACTCCCTCACTATAGGTCTAACCTACTCACCGGCCTAATCAGTCTACCTGACCTACTTACATCAGCTCCACCGTTGACCTCTCGCTGCGACGCTGACACACTTCGCGTCTGCCCGACCGGCTCGGGTTGCCTTCCTTTGGGCGCCCTGATAACTTGCACCCGATTTCTGTACAACATATTCCCCGACTCGTTCAGAATCTGATACTCCCGTCCGGACATGCCTGTGCGTCCCAAAATAACCCCTTTCTTCCACTCACCTACACTATTCTTGTACTTAACCTTGTCGCCAGTTCTCATAGGCTTATGAGCCTTGCCACACTTTTTATCGTGGAAAGCTTTCTGACTGTGATGCCTTTTCGCTGTCTGACTCCTTTTTGAATGTTGTGCCTCGGGTACCAAAATATCTTCCGACATCGGCAACCGCGCCCTCAGCCGCCTGCTCATGAGCAATTGAGCTTGGGATGCGTTCAAGACTGGCAACGGAGTGTTCCTATAGTTCAACAAAGCTAACTGAAAATCTGAATTTGTCTTTGCACACTTCTTCAACATGTCCTTTACTGTCTGCATGAACCTCTCTACTTGGCCATTGCTAAGGGGATACTGCGGACTGGAATACACGGCCTTAAAACCGTAATCTTGTGCAAATTCTCTGTACTCGTGGCTCTTAAACTGCGGACCGTTGTCCGAAACAACCTGATTCGGAAAATTATCTTTCATTGCCTCAATGACTGTGGCAGACGATGTATCCCTCAACAGTGTCACCTCTGGATACTTCGTATAATAATCTATCGTGATCAGGTAATTATCATGATCCAACTCAAAACAAATCCGCACCTACTTTTTCATAAGGCTGACAGGCGATCAGGTGGTTTATTAACAGCTCGTTATGCAAACTCTTTCGGTTGTTTTAACAAATGTCACACCGATTGACTATCCTCAATTTGTTTATTCATGTTCGGCCAAAACATACAATCCTGTGCCAGTTGCTTAGACTTAGTCACCCCTAAATGAGTTTCATGCAACGCCTCAATCATTTCACTACATAAACCCGGAGGGACCACCACCTGATTGCCCTTCATGACCAAATTGTTTTCAACTGTTAACTCGTCTTTGTGTGGGATGTACTGTCTCAGACACGGCGGTGTCTGTATGCGTGTAGTGTCCCACCCATTTTCGATGTGTGTTATCAACATGGACATGGAAACATCTCTGTCATATTCCCTGACAATTTTACTCAACAAACTTAACGACTGCAAATCCACAGCGGCAACGCAGAATGTGTCATCGAATAGGCTATCATGACCTACTTTCGCGCCATGCGCTCTGGACGTGTCTTAAAGAAGAAACATCAAAGAACCATTCACATGACCCAGTTGAATATTGTAATTTTGCAACCGCATTCGCATTCTCTGCATTTTGGCCAAAAAGCTTGTGAACCGGTTTCTGCATAATCGCCACCAACGGTTTGTGTTCTGTTTGAATCTGAACTTCTTTACCAAAGATATAATCATGAAACCTCTGACAACCAAAACATATGGCGAGCATTTCTTTTTCGATAGTGGCACATCCACACTGCGCCGAGTTAAGCGCACAAGATGCGAATGCGACTGGTTTGTTGTCTTGCATCAACACAGCTCCTAGAACTGACTGACAGGCATCTACCTGCATGACAATGGGTTTGTTTACATTATAGTACGACAACACAGGAGCAGTCCTCAACTTCTCCTTCAACTTGTCAAAAGCACCCTGCTGCTCGGTTTGCCAGTGCCATGCTACATCCTTGGCTAGGAGCGTGCGCAGTGGTTTGGCAATCTCGGACATGTTAGGAATGAACTTGTGCACATACCCAACCATGCCCAGGAACCGTAGGACGCCTTGTTTGTCGCGTGGCTCTGGCATGTCAACTATTGCTTGTATTCTGACTGGATCAGGCTTTACACCATTTTGGGTAAGTTGATGACCAACATACTTCACTGTAGTCTTACACAGCAAAGATTTTGCATCATTTAAATTCAGATTTCCGACCTAGCTCGGTCCAAAACTGCCTTGGGTCTCTCGTTGTGTTCTCAACCGTTGACCGATATACCAAAATGTTGTCTGTCACTATACCAATACCGGGCAGGTCGCCCATGACACGTGCATTTCCTGAATAAAAATGTCACTGGCTGTTTTGATGCCAAAAGGCAGGCGGGTGTACCTGTACTGGCCCCCAAGGTGTGTTAAATGTACACAGACGTGAACTTTCCTCATCTAACTCAATTTGCCAATAACCTGTCTCAGCATCCAAAACCGAGAAATACTTAGCATCTGCAGTCTTAGCAATAATTTCATCAATTGTTCTGGTAGGAAACGGCCCTCCTTTCACAGCTTTGTTCAACTTCGTCGGATCCAGACATATCCTTATCTTATTAGGGTTTTTTTTACGATAGTTATGGAATTAACCCACTCAGTAGGCTCATCCTGCTCTACTTTCACCCCAATTCTACCATACGATCGAGCTCAGTACGGACTTTAGCCTGAATTGCAAATGGAATTTGTCTGGGCGGATCTATTACAGGTTGTACAGATTTATCAACATGTATTACAGCCTTTGCTTTGATCAAACCTAAACCCTGAAATACGTCTTTGTATTCGCTTACCAGCTGTTCACCCTGGGCGCTGAGACTGTTCGTTGGCTTGGCAATGTTCGTCGGCATGGCCAGAGTGCGCCTCGTCGACCCGTGCCAACAAGTTCAAAGCCACACAAGCCTGTTTCCCCAGAATAGGCTGACAGTTCCGCACCACTTGGAACCTGAATTTGCTGCCGTTGATGTTGACCGATGCCTCACCGTCGGGAGTGATCCGATGACCCGAGAACATCACCAACGAACACTTGGTGTTCGTCAGACGCCCTCGTACGACTCTGTCGAATACGTTCCTGGGAAGCACGCTTGCCTCCGACCCGGTGTCGAGCTTGAACTTTACCGGACGACCGTCCACCCGAACGGTCGCATACCACAACGCAGCATCTTGCTCGGCACCGTGGTCCATGGCACCAACGAACAGATCCGTCCCCAACACGGATCCGGGTCTTGCTCAGCATTATGAGGGTCGGGCTCTTCCACCGCAACCTCATTGATCCTGCCAAATCTGCTCCTGCAAACTTTGCCGAAGTGCCCGATCTTCTTGCAGGTGATGCAAGCCTTGCCCTTCGCTGGGCAGACTCCCCGGCGGTGATCATAACCACAGTTCGGGCAACGAATCCTGAACTACCCTGCACCGGTGTTGCCCGAATTTCAAGATGGCGGTTTCCAAGATGGTGGTGCAAATGACCGGACCGCCGGTGCACCGGTACATGCAGCAGCATAGTTCCGTAAGAAATCAATTTCCTTTGTTTCAACATCTGACTTGGTGTCCTCCAGCAGATCGTAACTGAACTCACTCATTTCACACATAAGTACACACTTTTCCAAGGTCAAATCCACTGTTTGAAGCAACTTATTACATAAATTCACTTTTTTTACACCGGCTACCAAGCGATCGCCCAACAGCGATTCCTCCACTGATCCGTACTCAGTCTTTCACCTTGTCCCTCAACACCGTGATATATGTGGCCATTGTCTCTGAAGCTTGATTATGCGTATTAAACTACACAATACGTGCGAAACGCCTCCATGAGCGGGACGATCTTGTCTCGATCCTCGAGCGCGATAGACATGTTGGCGAAGACCTTCTGCGCCTCTTCGCCAGCGACATGAAGGAAAATACAGCATTGCACTTGTTCTACCTTCAAAATGACACCTGCAGCAGTTGCGTATGTCATATGCTCTGATCCATGTTTTCCAGTTTGACCTGGTGTTGCTGAGAACACACTGACCAGGAGGCCGCAAACCCGGCAGTGTATTCGCGGGCGGCATTCTTCCTATCTGACACCATGTGAAAGTACGTCTGAACACTTTGACTTCTGGATACTGAATGACTTTATTCCCCTCCAGGGTTCAAACCATAGCCGGTCAAACTTTTCCATAACGTCATCTCATTTGCATATATTACAGGCATGTCTAGACGTCTATTACGCATATATCACAATATCAGGTAATTAACGTGTGATTTAATTCCTTACATAGAATAATGGAAGCAGCTTTTTAAAAGAAGAGAAATCTGACCAGCTGTATGTAATATATCCATGATCACAAAGTGATACCATAAATATTACGATGCTATTATGGGCGATATTAGGTGCATTATTCAGGTATTTATAAGGTACCAGCGGAAGCAAGCACGTGATGCTGCAGAATACTCCAAGTCAACAATACCGAAGGCCAAGCCAGCAAGATGGAAACTTGCATTAGAAGAAATTTCAGAGCTTCAGGGTCAAAGACATGTATCACCACTGAAGGAAAATCAATATCAAAATGTTGTGAAAATTATACAATTTTAGCTTAAATTTGGTTGTGAGTGACAGTTTCTATTGGGATTATGTATGCATTTAATTTGACTATGAAAATATTTTATTGAATCCCAGTGTGCCCCTTCTATAAATTTCCATATCTGTGATAATAGTTTTTAACTAAATTTTTTCACAAACAAATTTAATAATAATAACATTGCTACAAAATCTTAATGGTGTATTTATTGCATTTGTATGTTGCATACAGAGTTGAAGGATCAGCATGATCAATTAAAAAAAGACTGTCAATGTAAGATCACAGTTGTATGAACTGAGGGAGGACAACAAACTTTTGAAGCAAAAACTGTTTGTTTGTTGTTGTACATCCTAGCAACATCTAAGGTCATATCAGCCCAGGTACCGACTTGTTTCAGTGCGCACACATGGCAACTTTATAGTTCTGCCCCACTGGGAAATCAGCCCACCGGCACCATGACCCGATGTCCCACTATCCTGACACTCAGCTAACCAGTCCTTGCCCTATCCTATTAATGCCTAGCGCCAGGCTAGGCAGCGACAAGTACCAATTTTAAAGTCATTGGTTTGACTCGACCGGGAACTGAACTCCCCACCTTCCACACGTGAGGCCCAAGGTCTACCGATTAGACCACCGCGCCCAGTCAATGTTTCAAGAGCTGTTGAATTATGGCGGAGTGCGCAGGGGAAATTTAGGCACCCGATGTCAATTTCAGTGCCGCACTGGTGTGAGGCAAATCAATCTTGCAATGGATTATAATATTTTTGGGCCAAATAAAAAACAACACAAGCATTGAACAGATCTTTTCACAAGCTTTCATTCAGTAGTTTTATTGTGTTTGTGAATGCACTATTTGTGGTGCTACGGCTGTTTAAAAAGAACCTTTTCATAGCGTTCAGCCATGCATTCAAGTGTGATTGGAATGCCTATAAGCGAGTTCAGCATCTCGGGCGTGCGGTGGTTGATGGGAAGTCATCGGGATAAACAAACCCACGTGCATCATCACTGCATGACTACGCGCAGTGCAAAATGTTAGTTTTATTCAAAATTAATAAAAAATCCAGAACCCTAACCGTATCAATTTATTATAATCTTTTTGGTAAACATGTTTTCTATATGTGTACCAAGCGATGTGTTTCTAGGTGGTGTGGTTTTAGAGATATTTCACTTTTTCTGTAAGAAGATCGCTCACTGCCATTGAGTTTGCTGGTACGCGCAGTGCGAAACGTTAGTTTTATTCAAAATTAATAGAAATCCAGACCCCTACCCATATCAATTTAATATAATATTCTTGGTAAACATGTTTTCTATATGTGTACCAAGCGATTTGTTTCTAGGTGGTATGGTTTTAGAGATATTTCACTTTTTCTGTAAGAAGATTGCTCACTGCCATACATGCAGTGCAAAACGTGGCTTTGTTAATATCCCTACAGCGACGACCGGAAGTCGGACTCGCACATGCGCTCGGCCAATGCTGAACTCGCTTATACTTATAGTGACACCTACTGTAACTGTAACCCGGAATGCTCACATTCCTTACTGAGGGACCAGCGGAACTCGGAATGCCCATGGGCATAATCCATTAACACGACTCGGGCGAGTGGAGTTTACAAAAACACCTGCCGTGTGCAACACGACCCGACCCCAGTAACCCATCTCTTGGCTGTAGTTTGCCAGGAACGATGACGTCACATTTGTGCTGGTACCGTCCTGCAGGATAATAGCTAGCAGTACCAGTCCTACATGGGTGTTTTTTTTTGTAATAACACAGATTAATTAAATGGAAATATAACTAAACTATGCGATCATATAATACTTTAAATCGTATTTTGCTGTAGTTATATCGGTTATTAAAAAAAGAAGAAAAGTTTTGAATAAGCGAGTTCAGCATTGGCCGAGCGCATGTGCGAGTCCGACTTCCGGTCGTCGCTGTAGGGATAAACAAAGCCATGTTTTGCACTGCAAGTATGGCATTGAGCAATCTACTTACAGAAAAAGTGAAATATCTCTAAAACCATACAACCTAGAAACAAATCGATTGGCACACATATAGAAAACATGTTTACCAAGAATATTATATTAAATTGATAAGGTTAGGGTTCTGGATTTCTATAAATTTTGAATAAAACTAACGTTTCGCACTGCACGTACCAGCAAAGTCAATGGCAGTGAGCAATCTTCTTACAGAAAAAGTGAAATATCTCTAAAACCATACCACCTAGAAACAAATCGATTGGCACACATATAGAAAACATGTTTACCAAGAATATTATATTAAATTGATAAGGTTAGGGTTCTGGATTTCTATTAATTTTGAATAAAATAACCGTTTTGCACTGCACGTAGCGCAAACTCAGTGCATTGTCAATGGCCGTGAGCAATCTTCTTACAGAAAAAGTGAAATATCTCCAAACCCACACCACCTAGAGACAAACTGCTTGGACCACATATAGAAAACATATTCAACGAATAGATTATATTAAATTTATATGGTTAGGGTTCTGCATTTCTATTAATTTTGAATAAAACTAACGTTTCGCACTGTGCGTTCCACTAAACTCAATGGCCGTGAGCAATCTTCTTACAGAAAAAGTGAAATATCTCTAAAACCACACCACTTAGAAACACATCGCTTGGTACACATATAGAAAACATGTTTACCAAAAAGATTATATTAAATTGATAAGGTTAGGGTTCTGGATTTTTATTAATTTTGAATGAAACTAATGTTTTGCACTGCGCGTAGTCATGCAGTAATGACGCACGTGGGTTTGTTTATACCGATGACTTCCCATCAACCACCGCGTGCCCGAGATGCTGAACTCGCTTATTAAGCCACCCTTTTTTCCACCCCGAGCGTGGTGAAACGTATTAGATTATTCGACCCGAGTCTGTAGGATGCGCGCATGCGCAAAAAAGTGGCTTGGGTGACCGGCATTGGTTAATAGACTACATCATGGTTCCAGCGGCGCGGTGCATTGTGGGATGCGTCAGAGCAAAACAAACCTGCAAGAAGCACATGGCACATGCTAATACACTGGGTGCAGCTATGAAATGTGCTAGTTTCAGCTCATCTCAGCTCTTGTTTGAAACATAGAATACCAACTAAAAATATATATATAATAAATTAAGATATTAATCTTTTATCCAGCATTGCATTTACATCAATATAATCAGCACATCTTATGCCATGTGCATTTAGATTTAGACAAATCTAGGCACTCAGACTAGTGTTAGAGCCATAGCCAGAGTCAGTTTTATTTATTTTATTCACGTTTTTATTTATATCCTATGGTTAATGACATATGTAGAAATAGAAAATGAGTAGGGTTAATCAGATATTGGTTATATATTTCTTTGAAACAAGTTTTTGTTGACACATTTGACATTTTAATATTTAGAACAAGAATTACTTCTGGCTAATCAATGATGATGTAAACATCAGCCTGTAAAATGAATGCATGTTTCTTAGCTCAAAATGCTTAATTATGGAGAGTTGTGTCTTAAACATATTCATTATATTATTATATTACATCCTTCCATCCATGTTTGTGAAAATTGCTATGTTATTCTATTTTCTAGTTTTGCCCTACGCGTATCAGCAAACTCAATGGCCGTATGCCTTTGCTTTGCTCCCAACGCTGTTTTCAGTGCATGCGCAGTAGGAACCGTGATGTAGTCTATTGAATACACCCATGTGACCTGTCCTGTTTCAGTGATTGCACACTTCTGAGAAGTAACTATCGGGGGTATCAGACCGTAGCTTGGGTTCTCTTTTTTTAAGGGGAAGGGCGTAATAGGTGCCCTTCTTCTTTTTTTATATAGCAAAACGACGGTCTTTATTATTATTATTATTATTATCCTCTTCTTTGATGCAGGCTTGTGGTAGCCTATACAAAGCTCGTAGCTCTCAGCTCTTGTGGTATGCAGCCTCGAAATCGTACAGGAATGTTTCTCTGGCCTAGGCCCTGTCCTGCGCATTCTTGATATGACCATAGATGTTGACACTAAAGCCGTGTTTACACAGGCAATTGTGAAGCGATTTAGGCAAATCGATTCATATGAAGCGATGTAGTGGCACGTTTACACGAGCGAGCTTGAAAGTGTTTCGGCGACCGGGAACCAGCAGCCTTGTGGGGAGTCTGTAGCCGGCGAGTACTGCTCTTTGTTTAGTTTCCATACTTCGATTCACAATATGAATAACGACACCAATGTAGCGGCTACTTTAATATCGCTTGGAATTTAGGGTTAATTTAATAACATTTCATTATTTGAGTATGTAATTCTGTTAAATATGATCGCATTCAATAGATTTCGGCCTAATTGGTCCCTCACACTGCTGGGCACCAGCGATTAGTTACTGCTCCCCCTGTAGCCGGCAAGCACTACTACTTTACACTATGACCGCCCGGGAGCAAGCTGAATCGCTTCAAATAAACCACCTCGCGAGGTGGTATAGATGAACCGTTTCATATGAATTGATTCAGCCATAAAACGCCTCAGAGTCGCGTTTACACGCCAAATGTGAGTCGATCTAGGCAAGTCGTTTCATATGAAGCGTTTTAAATCGCCCGTGTAAACAGGGCTTATGTCAATTTAATAGAACATATGATGTCCAGCATTCCGGCTTGAACACCCATTTTTAATTGTCCTAGCAACATCTAAGGTCATATCAGGACGAGTACTGACTTGTGACAGTACTGACTTGTGACAGTACGCACTCTTAGCGATTTTATAGTGCTGCCCCACTGGGAAATCAGGCTGCCGGCACCATGACCCAATATCCCACTCAGTCACATTATACTGACACCGAGCTAACCAGCCCTTGCCCTATCCTAATAATGCCGAGCACCAGGCTAGGAAGCGACAAGTATCAATTTTTACATCATTGGTTTGACTCGACCGGGAACCGAACTTGCGAACTCCCGATCTTCCGCACATGAGGCCTGTGCTCTACCGATTCGGCCACTGTGCCTGGTCATTGTTACTTTAAATATCTCCCAAATTAGCTATATAAAATAAAGGTTACTTCAAAGTAAAGTGCAGTTCATTAACCGAACACGCTTATCTTTAAAAATAATGGAGACTTTGCAACTTTAATATAGCCTATGTTATAGGCCTAACACTTGAGATGCCTGTATTCTTATTACACAGAGATTTTACAGATATGCCCTAATAGTAGGATAAACCCATAAATCACTATATCACAGGCCAAAGAGGTGGAGTTGCACATACATACATCGTAATGTATAGATTACATTAATTTGTGTATGGTAGATTATAATAATATAAATAACGAAGCTTAATCCAAAGTTTAATTATTATATTGTATTATTGTGCTATCGATATCGTATGTATTCGGAGTCGCGCGCTCACCCTGATCGGTGCGCGTGAATGGGCCGGTGTTGCGGATTCCGAGGGACACCAGTTTCACAGGGACACTTCCATTCAAATGCATTGTTAACGGCCGTGAGCAAATCTTCATACAGAAAAAGTCAAATATCTCCCAAATTACACCATCTAGAAATAAATCGCTTGGTACACATATAGAAAACATCTTTACCAAAAACATTATATTAAATTTATAAGGTTAGGGTTCTTGAATTCTATTAATTTTGAATAAAACTAACGTTTTACACTGCGCGTACCGTCAAACTCAAGGCATTGTCAATGGCCGTGAGCAGTCTTCATACAGACAATACAGAAAAAGTGAAATATCTCTAAAATTACACCAGCTACAAACAAATCGCTTGGTACACATATAGAAAACATGTTTAGCAAAAACATTATATTAAATTTATAAGGTTAGTGACGATGCTGTTCGAGTTTGACGCGTGTGCAGGAGCGATGTGTCCCTGTGAAACTGGTGTCCCTCGGAATCCGCAACACCGCCACCTGTGTGGTGCGGAAAATAACCAAAACTGTCTCACTTCGATTATAATTTTCCTTGGCACGGTCGTGTATACGCTGACTGCTGACTGTCATAACAGCTACACAGGACATTCTGTATTCCGACCCGTGTGGCTCATCGCACAAAGTATACGAGAGTTGTAGGGGGAAAAAAGGAAGAAGAAAGGGGAAAAAGGTCCCCCCTGTGCGAGTGACAAGAGGAACTGCAGCCATAGAAACAGCAGAAATGTCGAAGACGGACTCCCGAGACAGTTCACTGGAGGTGACAGGCAAAATGACCTCACTCACTTTGGAAGACCAAGAAACATTGCTGATATGGCTCTAGAAGAGAGAGTAGCTGAGCTGAAAGACCGACGAGACGTGATGAAGCGACGACGTGAGGGATGCCTTCTAAATTATGCGGGGAATTCGGGACGCTCGACGGCGGCCATGATGGACAACAGGAGGACAACTGGAACTGTGGATGCCACGATGGTGTCGGCAGGAGGCGCCATGGAGTACGGAGTGGCAAGGGCACGGCATATGTCGAGGACAAGAAGACAGGGGCGAACTGCCTCTGACTCCCAAAGCAGGAGCAGCAGTAGTACCAGAAGACGTAGAAGTAAGTGGAGTCTGAGACGTCATGCTGTACTTGGGAAAGAAGTAGGAAGACTGAATTGTTACGAACTTATCACAGCGTCCATTCGCTGGTGCTTAGACATCCAGGGCCTAACAGTAAAAGACCTCCGCACCTTCCTAGAACAGGTTTGTTTCATGCCTTCCCGAGCACGACAGAATGACTTTCTAGATTATACCCATGTCGAATACGACAAGGATATCAGGATATTAGCAGAAGTCGAAGGCTTCGCAGTGTTCGGAAGCCGAAATACAGATCTTTGTATGTTCCATTATGGGATGCATAACATGCGAACCAAGAAGCTGGCAGCCAGTGGCAGTTCGCAAAACAAACACGAACAGTGAAGATGGTAAAACAAATGCTTACAAAATGAAACAAAGAAGCCGGATGTAGTAGAACTGATGAAGTGTGTAATTTCGAGTATTGGTGCTCGAAATGTGGAAGCAAAAGTCACAAGAAATACAACTGTTCAAAAGAATGACAAGTTACTACCAAACCCGGAAACTACAATGCAGTCAAACATGACATTTGTGAAACTAATGACAAAGTGAATTGTGTGAATATTGTTCAGTGTGTAGTTTGTGTGCCATGTTGGTAGGTCATGAACCGATAAAAGTCAACGAACAGCAATTTCATGAATGCCAAATATCTAATAACAATTTGCTTGACAACCAACAATTGACTAGTATTCATGACAACTGTGTTGATACTAATATGTTTGATACAGATTTAAGTCCCACGACGGTGGAAGATATGCCGCTAAAGGTTAGCGAGCAACAATCTATTGATAATGAACTGCCAAATAACCCCTTGCTTTACAGCCGATGATTGTATAGCAATCAAAATAATGTTACATGTGCTACAAATAATTAACTACAAGGCGCCCCTGACGTGTTAAAGTGGCCAGATATCCGCCTCGTGGAAAACAAACGAACTCGGAAATAGTTCAGATGTGTGCCACAGGGGTGGTGCATGCTTAGTACTGAACTTTTCCAGTGACCTAGTTAGTAGTTGGGGGTAATACTGAGGTATTTTCAATCTTCTTTAGAGAAGTGCAATGAGGAAATATATTTGTGTAATGTGAAATATATGTTAGTACAATTACATTGCATAGTTCAATGAGAAACAGATATAGATGAAAAACGTATTTTTTTTGTTGAATATAAAAAAAAAGTTCTGCTGTGGATGGGGTTTGAACCCACACAACCAAACAACTTCTGATCACAAGTCCTACACTCTAACCACTAGGCCACAGAGACCACACATAATTACTAATCTCAGTTCAGGATATTTGTGTATAGGACATCACATATAAAACGTGTGTGTGTATGTGTTTGTTTTGTTTGTTGTTGTTTTACGTGCTAGCAACATCTAAGGTCATATCAGGACCGCTACCGACTTGTGACAGTGCGCACTCATGGCAACTTTATCGTGCTGCCCCACTGGAATACCAGGCCACCAGCACCATGACCTGATATCCCACTCAGTCACATTATCCTGACACTGAGCCAACCAGTCCTTGTCCTATCCTAATAATGCCAAGCGCCAGACTAGGAAGCAACAAGTATCAATTTAAAATCATTGGTTTGACTCAACCAGGATTCAAACTCACAACCCCACGATCTACCAACACGGGAGACGGACGCTCTAACTCGAATCCTGGTCGAGTCAAACCAATGACATTAAAATTGATACTTGTTGCTTCCTAGTCTGGCGCTCGGCATTATTAGGATAGGACAAGGACTGGTTGGCTCAGTGTCATGATAATGTGACTGAGTGGGATATCAGGTCATGGTACTGGTGGCATGGTATTCCAGTGGGGCAGCACTATAGAGTTGCCATGCGCGCGCACTGTCACAAGTTGGTACCCGTCCTGATATGACCTTAGATATTGCTAGGATGTAAAACAACAAAAAAACATACGTACGTACGTATGCATGTACATACGACGTACATACGTACTTACATACGTACATACATACATACATACATACATACATACGCACACACGCACACACGCGCACACGCGCACACGCGCGCACGCGCACACGCGCACACGCGCACACGCGCGCGCGCGCGCGCGCGCACGCACGCACGCACGCACGCACGCACGCACGCACGCACGCACGCACGCAAGTTAGTCGGTTGCGTTCACACGGGCGATCTAAGTCGATTCATAAAATTTGCTTCATATAAACCACCGACAGAGGTGGTTTATATTATCTGATTTATATGAATCGAATCAGCCCTAAACCGACTCAGACGCGCGTTCACACGCCAAATCTGAGTCGAACTAGGCAAATCGATTTATATGATTCGAATTAACTGCCCCGTGTGAACAGTGCTATTGACTTAATGAATTGCGTAAGGGAACCCTATTATAAAATCCGCTTAAATGCAGGTTTTAGAGAAGATATCCAATGGTGGCTTGATTTTGCTAATGAATTTAACGGAAGGGCGTTAATATTAGGTAAATTTGCAACAGTAAAGGCCACCTATAATGACTAGTAAATAGGGCACTGCATAATACTGATTGGCTAGTAGGCTGTTTTGACCCGAATTTATCAACATCATTGGAGGCGGCCGTAGGCCACCATCATGATCAGCCAGAAAATGAGATTAGGACCGCGCATATTAACTCACAGGAAATGTGGGCTGTTTACGCAGCAGTAAAACGATGGGCGCCTAGTTGGGAGGGGACCTCGCTAGTAATGATCACTGACAAAATCTGTGGTTACCACATCTGAAGGTACCTAGGTATGATTAGTGCAAAGTCGATTTTTATCTACTTTGGCACTCCAATTTTGGGTAGCAATACCACTTAGCCTCAAATCTATGCTATTTCTCAACAAATTCGGATCCACTTCTTGTTCATACCAGAAATATTTGACATGCTACAATTATCAAAAATGCTTTTTACTTTCACAATCCATTTTGAACTAAAGTTATCATTTTCATACAGTTTACGCAATAGCCTATATATGGTGGAGACTAATTTTGCAACCTGTAAGTTGAAATAATACTAACATTTTTATGAATCTACAATATGACTAATGCTGCACAGGAACAGTAATGTGACCGCATGCACTGGCAGCGCAAGCACCGAGAGCAAATTAAGGTAGGTGACCATATAATGCAGGCTGAGTAGTTTTAAATACAAATCCCAATTCCACACTAAAAACCACCTCCAGCGCAAACAGTTATTTAGACCTCACTCCTGCACAATTATGGTGGAAGAGATTTATTGTAGACTAGGCAGAGGCATGCATTTTGCCCATCTAAACTGCCAAAGTGCCTACAGCAAAATTGACAGCATTAAACTACACAAACTTAGATATCTGTAAATTTGATGTGGTAACACTATCAGAAACATGGTTTCATGAACTGCATAGTGACCAACTACTAGAAATTGGTGGGTACAGGCTTGTGAGAGAGGATAGAAAAACACTGACCAATGCACAAATACAAAAGAGGGGTGGAGGAGTTGCAATATACACCAAAAAAAACCTAAACTCCGAAAATAAGCCATTACAAGAAGCAAGCAGATCAGACACAAATATTGAACTAGTATGGACACTAATAAAAAATGAGAAACGAGCTAACATAGCTGTAGGGAGTCTATATAGACCGCCGAATGGAAACATCGAAGACTTCATTTTCATTGCACAACTGGAGACATCCCTAGAAAGTGTCAAAACTGACGAAGGCTGAGATATTCTTACTAGGGGACTTCAAAATAAACTACAAAACAAACAACAAAAACAAACACTCACTAGAGAACTTAATCAAAGGCAGAGGGTTAAAGCAAAAAATGAGTGAGCTAACAAGGCTTGGAGAAAACAGCTCGATAATAGACCTAATAATAACAGACTCAAATCATACCCACACTTCAAGAACAAGAAACTGAGGCATTAGCGATCATGAATTGATGTGTTCCTAGAAAGAAAATAAAAACAAAAAACAAAACTACTCCCCGTATGGGTAGATCATACAAAAACTACACAAAAGAGGCACTAGAAACTCATCTGAAAGAGAAAATTAAATTGCCATTTCCAACTGAGATAGGTGTAAATGACCAATGGAACTATATCATTGGGGAAGTCAGAAAGTATCTGGACACTACCTGCCCAATAAAAAAACTTAAAATCAAAAACAAACAAGACCCATGGGTAACCCCAGAATTAATCAACCTAATTATGGACAAATATAAAACAGGTAAATTAACCAAAGCAAGTGAGGGACTACTAGACATAGAAAACTACCATAAAGCAAGAAATCATAGGCAGAAATCAGTGAGAAAAGCCAAAAGACGGTACATTGTCAAACAAGACCAGCAATGGGGAAAAAACTCACACAAATTCTGGAACAATGTGAAAATACTAATACCAAATAATAAAAATAAAGAATCAATTACCCTTTACAACAACGAGAGAATGGAAATCAGCAACAATGATACTGCTAATATAATGAACAAACATTTTTCTACCATAGGCGATAAACTATCCAAACAGTTCAACACAAACTGGACCACGAAAGCGCCACAATTAAACACAGACATTGGAGATTGCACAACCACAATAAAAGAGATAAGTGAGCTCATAAAATCAATTGATTGCAACAAGCCCTCGCGCATTGAAAATACCTCAAGTATAGTATTGAAAGATGCATTCGGATGCATCCCAGATGCTATATGTGAGCTATACAACAAATCGTTCACAGAAGGTACTTATGTGGACTGCTGGAAACTAGCCAAAGTAACACCGCTCTACAAAGGGGGATAAACAGGTACTGGGAAACTATAGACTGATCTCCATACTCCCACTGCCTGGTAAACTAATGGAAAAAATAATGCATAGACATATTATGGACCACCTAAACAAACACAAAATATTAAACAGTAAACAGGGCGGTTTCAGAAAATACCACTCAACAATAAAAACAATTGCTAACTTAATAACCGATATTGCAAACAGTATCAATAAAAAGAACCTAGTGGGTGCAGCATTCATAGACTTCAGCAAAGCGTTTGACATGGTGGACCACCCTATCCTAAGGAGTAAACTAACCCAAATGGGAATAAGGGGAGTAACAGGAAAATGGCTAGCGAGCTATCTAGAAAACCGAAAGCAATGCACCACAGTAAATGGATCCATATCCAATGAGGAAAAGATAACTTGTGGATTACCCCAAGGGTCAGTCCTGGGGCCACTTCTCTTCCTCATATATATTAACGATCTAAACAATTGGCTAGAAATTGAAAATATCCAACTATATGCAGATGATACGGTGGTATATGCCGCAGGCAAAACAACTGATGAAATAGAAACGAAACTGAATCTAACACTAAAAAAACTAATTGAGTGGTGCTAACTAAATAGGATAACCATAAACAACAGCAAGTCAAAAGCAGTATTATTTGGTACCAGGCTAATGAGTAACGATAAAATAAAGTGTCTTCTGGGACACACCGAACTGGAACAAGTAGACAACTACCAATATCTGGGAGTGGATCTAGACAGACACCTAAATTATGACCTCTGCATCACAAATACTATCAAAAAAGTAAACCATAAAATATGGCTACTGGCTAAACTGAGATACTACATGACTGAAAACATGGCAATTAAAATATATAAAGGCATGATCCTCCCCTACTTTGACGATGGCGATGTAGTATACATAGGAGGAAATACAAAACTATTAAACAAACTACAGGTGCTACAAAATAGAGCCCTCAAAGTATGCCTTCAGGTGCGCAAAAGATACCCCACAATCGAATTACACAAAAAATGCAATGCAACACTACTAATGAGTAGAAGGGAAATGCACCTCAAAATACTAGCACACCATTACACCACAAAACCAGGCTGCACAGCAACCCCCCGTAGGGATACCAGGCAAATGGTGGCCCCAGTGCTACTGACAGCAATAAGTAACACAAAAATTTATGAGCGAAGTGTATTGGCTATGGCGGCACATGCCTGGAATAATCAACCCACACAACAACGGGCAATCAAAAGCCTGGGCCACTATAAAAAGTTCTTAAAGAAAACATAATACACAACCACCTACTAAAGGAACAATATCTCACCTAACCGTGGGCGCAGTCACTGCTTGCTGTGTTCTAGCACAAAAAGCAAAAGACAGGCCAGAAAAGATGGTAGATATTATAAATACGGAAACTAGCCCTACTAAGTACTAAGGAATTCGAAATGGCTATCACCATAGGGCGCAGTCCGTCTGGGTATGTGTACTGGCACAAACCAAAGCAGAACCAGGCAGGCCATGGTCATCCATCCGATTCACCCTGAAATACAAAATGGCTAACCATACAACACAAACATCCCACCTAGTTGCAGTCCTGAAAGGTCCAGGGCTGTTCTGGCACACTTGTGTACTATCTAAGGACAGGGCATGGGTGAAAGGATGCTGTAACAAACCACAATGGGATGGGATCCTCTCCCGCATGCCTGTATGTCATCTACATAGATGTACATAGTAGGTTAAGTCACCATATACAGGTTAGGAAAAAACTTTGAAAATTCAAAAAAACTAATATAGAAACTAATAACACCCAAAATCGCAAAGGTTGGCCCGAGAAAGATCAGGTAAACATTCCTGAGTTTGGGACCAGCTCAATCCAGTATCACAGCTGTCCAGCATTGAAAACAAGCACCCTCACGTTATGGGCAGAATAAAAAACTTGTCACAAAAAAAACACCAAAAAAAAACAGCACCAGGTGAGGTAACCACTCATCACAGCACCAGCTGATGTAACCACTTGTCACAGCACCAGGTGAGGTACACACGTCACAGCACCAGGTGAGGTAACCACTCGTCACAGCACCAGGTGATGTAACCACTTGTCACAGCACCAGGTGAGGTAACCACTCATCACAGCACCAGGTGAGATACACACATCACAGCACCAGGTGTTGTAACCACTCGTCACAGCACCAGGTGAGGTAACCACTCATCACAGCACCAGGTGAGGTAACCACTCGTCACATCACCAGGTGTTGTAACCACTTGTCACAGCACCAGGTGAGGTAACCACTCATCACTGCACCAGGTGAGGTAACCACTCATCACAGCACCAGGTGAGGTGCACATGTCACAGCACCAGGTGGTGTAACCACTCCTCACAGGACCAGGTGATGTAACCACTCATCACATCACCAGGCGTGTGGGAAACACGGCGTGTAGGGACCCGGCTTGTAGGAACCCAGCGTGCAAGAAACCCGGCGTGTAAGGACGCGGCCTGTAGGAACCCAGTATGCGGGAAACCTGGCGTGTAGGGACCCGGCGTGTAGGGACCCGGCTTGTAGGGACCCAGCATGCGGGAACCCGGCGTGTAGGGACCCGGTCTGTAGGAACCCAGCATGTGGGGAACCCAGCATGCGAGAAACCCGGCGTGTAGGAAACCCGGTGTGTAGGGACCCGACATGTAGGGACCCGGCCTGTAGGGACCCGGCATGTAGAGATCCGGTGTGTAGGGACCCGGCGTGTAGGGACACAGCATGCAGGAACCTGGTGTGTGGGAAACCCGGCGTGTAGGGACCCGACCTGTAGGGACCCGGGCTCTAGGGACCCGGTGTGCAGGAACCGGCCTGTAGGGACCCAGCGTGCGGGAAACCTGGCATGTAGGGACCTGGCGTGTAGGGATTCAGCGTGTAGGGATTCGGCGTGTAGGCGATCCGGTGTGCGGGAAACCCGGTGTAGGGATTCGGCGTGTAGGGACCCGGCATTTAGGGACCCAGTGTGTAGGGACCCAGCGGGTAGGGATCCGGCGTGTAGGGATCCGGCGTGTAAGGACCTGGTGTGTGGGGACCCGGCATGTAGGGACCCGGCATGTAGGGACCCAGCATGCGGGAACCCGGCGGGTAGGGACCCGGCCTGGAGGGACCCAGTGTGTGGGAACCTGGCCTGTAGGGACCCAGCGTGCGGGAAACACGGTGTGTAGGGACCCGGCGTGTAGGGACCCGGCGTGCGGGAAACCCTGCGTGCGGGAAACCCGGGGTGTAGGGATTTGGCATGTAGGGACCCGGCGTGTAGGGACCCGGCGTTTAGGGACCCAGCGTGTAGGGATCCGGTGTGTGGGGATCCGGCATGTAAGGACCCGGCATTTGGGGACCCGGCATGTAGGGACCCGGCGTGTAGGGACCCAGCATGCAGGAACCCGGCGTGTAGGGACCCGGCGTGTAGGGATCCGGTGTAGGGATCCGGCATGCTGCAACCTGGCGTGTAGGGATCCAGTGTGTAGGGACCCAGCGTGTAGGGACCCGGTGTGTAGGGACCCGGCGTGCAGCAATCCAGCATGCAGGAACTCAGCGTGTGGCAACCCAGCGTGTAGGGACCTGGTGTGTAGGGACCCAGTGTGCGGCACCCAGCATGTGGCAACCCGGCATGTGGGAAACCTGGCGTGTAGGGACCCGGTGTGCGGCAACCCAGCATGTAGGGACTCGGTGTGCAGCGTGTACGGACCCTCCTTGCGGCGTGTAGGACCTGACGTGCGGCAACCCGCCGTGTAGGGACCCGGTGTGTAGGGACCCGCCGTGTGGCATGCTGGGACCTGGCATGCCACACTCCGCCTTCTGCTGTGTCGAGTGGCTTCGGTACCAGGAGGTGGCTGTTGGGTCAAAGCGACAACTCACTGCTCAGTCTAGTAAACAGTAAGCCTACGTTTGACAAACCGACAACTCACTGCTCAGTAAACAGGAAGCCTATGTTTGACAAAGCGACAACTCACCCCTCAGTCGAGTAAACAGGAAGCCTACGTTTGACAAACCGACAACTCACTGCTCAGTAAACAGGAAGCCTACGTTTGACAAAGCGACAACTCACCCCTCAGTCGAGTAAACAGGAAGCCTACGTTTGACAAAGCGACAACTCAGTGCTCAGTCTAGTAAACAGTAAGCCTATGTTTGACAAACCGACAACTCACTGCTCAGTAAACAGGAAGCCTATGTTTGACAAAGCGACAACTCACCCCTCAGTCGAGTAAACAGGAAGCCTACGTTTCACAAAGCGACAACTCACTGCTCAGTCCAGTAAACAGGAAGCCTAGGTTTGACAAAGCGACAACTCACTGATCAGTCCAGTAAACAGGAAGCGTATGTTTGACAAAGCGACAACTCACTGCTCAGTCCAGTAAACAGGAAGCCTACGTTTGACAAAGTGACAACTCACTGCTCAGTCTAGTTAACAGGAAGCCTATGTTTGACAAACGGACAACTCACTGCTCAGTAAACAGGAAGCCTACATTTGACAAAACGACAACTCACTGCTCAGTCTAGTTAACAGGAAGCCTACATTTGACAAAGCGACAACTCACCCCTCAGTCCAGTAAACAGGAAGCCTACTGTAAAAATATACGGATTTTCGGTTAAGAATTATATATTGGCAGAGAGCATTATTATTCTTGGATGTCGGAGTGGGACTTAAGTTATGTAAACTAAAAGTAACTAAAATCAATAGAATCCCACTCCCATTGTACATGATGCTGAGTGAGGTAAACTATATGTTATATATGATGAGTGGAGTTGATGGAAATGTACATGATGCTGAGTGATGTAAGCTATCTGTTATATATGATGTTTGGAGTTAATGAAAAGAGCTCCTTTGCAAGAAACAGTACATGATGGTTAAAATGTTCTCTATGTGTTCATAAAGAATACAAAGGAGGAAAAGAATGATTTTACTATATACAAATCTGTAACTGTATGCAACATCCTGTCCACCCAAGACCACCCGACTGACCCACCTGCCTAATTTGCATATGTATGGAGTACACCACCTGCAGCTGGTTTGAGTGACAGCCCCTAATGGGGTGGTCACCCACCCAGTCTGTGGGGAGTGTCTCATTGGCTGGCTGGGGCATGTCCGGTCACCTGACTCCCTTGGCCTATCCTGACCACACACTAGTCTCAGCTAATGAATTATTCAAGAAGTTTGCTTCAGACACACTGAAGGAAAATCACTCTCATCCTGGCTCTTGAGTGAGACACACCTACTCTAGAGCAGGACCCCAGACACTCTGTTTGATGCTATCCAAATTCAGATATTCAAATTGAGTGCATCCACAGCCATGGGTTGTGGGCACTGTTTCAATATACTGGCTAAAGTGACAATGAGACATAGTGTGGGCAGTATATGAGGAGTACAGGTGTTAGGTCACATGTAAGGGGGATGACAGGAGTTGCTGCCAATAAAGCACAACTTATTCACTGTTCATCCTTGTGACTAGTTGTCCTTCCTCTTTCCAGACATGGTTAAATTGATTAGGCTGATTGCATCACAGGTGAAATGAAGGGGGAGAGTTTTGTAATTACATAGGGTGCTCACAGCGTTTGACAAAGCGACAACTCACCCCTCAGTCCAGTAAACAGGAAGCCTACATTTGACAAAGCGACAACTCACCCCTCAGTCCAGTAAACAGGAAGCCTATGTTTGACAAAGAGATAACTCACTGCTCAGTCCAGTAAACAGGAAGCCTACGTTTGACAAAGTGACAACTCACTGCTCAGTCCAGTAAACAGGAAGCCTACGTTTGACAAAGCGACAACTCCCTGCTCAGTCCAGTAAACAGGAAGCCTACGTTTGACAAAGTGACAACTCACTGCTCAGTCCTGTAAACAGGAAGCCTACATTTGACAAAGCGACAACTCACCCCTCAGTCCAGTAAACAGGAAGCCTACGTTTGACAAAGCGACAACTCACTGCTCAGTCCAGTAAACAGGAAGCCTATGTTTGACAAAGCGACAACTCACTGCTCAGTCCAGTAAACAGAAAGCCTACGTTTGACAAAGCGACATCTCACTGCTCCGTCCAGTAAACAGGAAGCCTACATTTGACAAAGCGACAACTCACTGCTCAGTCCAGTAAACAGTAAGCCTACGTTTGACAAAGCGACAACTCAGTGCTCAGTCCAGTAAACAGGAAGCCTATGTTTGACAAAGCGACAACTCGCCTCTCAGTCCAGTAAACAGGAAGCCTATGTTTGAAAAACGACAACTCACTGCTCAGTAAACAGGAAGCCTACGTTTGACAAAGCGACAACTCACTGCTCAGTCCAGTAAACAGGAAGCCTACGTTTGACAAAGTGACAACTCACTGCTCAGTCCAGTAAACAGGAAGCCTACATTTGACAAAGCGACAACTCACCCCTCAGTCCAGTAAACAGGAAGCCTACGTTTGACAAAGCGACAACTCACCCCTCAGTCCAGTAAACAGGAAGCCTACGTTTGACAAAGCGACAACTCACTGCTCAGTCTAGTAAACAGTAAGCCTATGTTTGACAAAGCGACAACTCACCCCTCAGTCCAGTAAACAGGAAGCCTACGTTTGACAAAGCGACAACTCACCCCTCAGTCCAGTAAACAGGAAGCCTACGTTTGACAAAGCGACAACTCACCCCTCAGTCCAGTAAACAGGAAGCCTACGTTTGACAAAGCGACAACTCACTGCTCAGTCTAGTAAACAGGAAGCCTACATTTGACAAAGCGACAACTCACCCCTCAGTCCAGTAAACAGGAAGCCTACATTTGACAAAGCGACAACTCACTGCTCAGTCTAGTTAACAGGAAGCCTACACATGACAAAGTGACAACTCACTGCTCAGTAAACAGGAAGCCTACGTTTGACAAAGCGACAACTCACTGCTCAGTCCAGTAAACAGGAAGCCTACGTTTGACAAAGCGACAACTCACCCCTCAGTCCAGTAAATAGGAAGCCTACGTTTGACATCCCGCAGACAACTTGCCGGGTTGCGTCCGTGGAAGCTGTGTTAAAGTTGCATAGTACGATGAAAACATAACATTTTCAAAACCAAAACAATTATCTAGATTTGATTCTACATATCTAACTGACATGCTGATGCAGTTATTAAGCATTTGTCATCCCATATAAGGGAATACTGAGTCAATTAATATAACCTGTTACTGCAGAAGCCTATGGTGATAGAGTTTTGGCAAGCTTGCCAATATTAATTTAGCATGTTTCCATTTCAAATATCTCAAAAGTTAGCAATTTAAAATAAAAGTTACTTCAAACTAAAGTAAGGTAGATTATAATGAACAACCTAATATGTTTATCTCAGAAAATGAGATAAACTCAAAACCATCGGACTATGCAACTTTAAGTGACTCGCCTGTGAGAACGCTTGTAACACTGTGGCTGTCGTTGCAGGTTCTGCACTCTCTCCTCAAACACTCGACCCTCAACCACAAGGTGCTGGAGCACGCCGCCCTGCTCGACCCGTTTGTACCCACCCTCTGCAGCTGTCTGTCCGCCAAGTATGCAAAGGTACAGTATAGAAGTATAACAGTAATACAGACTGGTGTACAGCAACCTCGGGTACTGTACAGTAATAGAGGTAGGTGTATTATGTGGCAACGTCACATGCACTGTGTACCAACGTCAGCTGTACTGTATAAGTTAGTGGAAGGTATAAGTATAACAAGGCAGATACATACATGGAAATCGCAGATAAAATTAATAATAATGGCAGAATACCGTATAACGATGGAAGAATCATTGTATAACATTAATAAAGAGAGATACTGCATAATAACAGTAGGTGTACTGTGATAGCAACGGCTGATAAACTGTATAACAAGGTATAACAATTAGAAGTATAATATGTCAAAGATATGCTGTATAACAAAGGCAGATACACTGTATTTGCAACGCTAGACAATGGCAGAAACACAGTATAGCAAAATCAGATATACTTACTGTATAACAAATGCAGATACCTTATATAGCAAAGCTAGATATTGTATTACAAAGACATATAAAGCATATTGTTTAGCAATGGTATATATGGTGTATAACGAAGGCAGGTGTAAGGCCACGCTGGGTACTCTAGTTTATGTAATAACATTAGCTACAACGGTTGTGGCCGGAGAGCGAGGAGCAACTGGTGACGTGTGACCTAACACTGACTTGGTCACGCTGTCATGTGACACTCTGACTTGGTCATGTTGTGTGTCATGTGACATTCCGACTTGGTCATGTGTGTCACATGACACTGACTTGGTCATGTGTGTCATGTGACACTCTGACTTGGTCATGTTGTGTATCACATGGCACTCTGACTTGATCACGCTGTGTGAGTGACACTGACTTGGTCACGTGTGTCACATCACACTACAACTTGGCCATGTTGTGTATCAAGTGATACTCCGACTTGGTCACATTGTGTGTCATGTGACACTCTGACTTGGTCATGTTATGTGTCATGTGACACTCTGACTTGGTTACATTGTGTGTGACGTAACGTGTGCGACATGTGTGCAGGTGACGGCTGTCAGTCTGCGCTGCCTGGTGTGGGTATTCCGCTTCCCTCTGCCGTCTCTCCGCACATACGTGAAGCCGGTCGCCAGCGCCCTCTTTGTGCTCATCAGGAACTACGCGGCTCCGGGCGCGGCGGCCACGAGCGACAACCAGGAGCTGCTCGACACGTGCTTCAAGGTGCCGCCAAGCGTCTCATTCCTGCACCTCGGCTTCTGCAAATATATTAAATTTAAATCTATTTATATTTTTCGTGATTGTTTGTTTATTTTGCTCATGGTTAATATATACACTTGTGTTCGCCGCTGTGCAGTACTGGTCATAATCCATGTGGATTGATTTCCTTTATCAATAATTTCTGTAAACTTGTTTATGGTGTAAAATCGGGGGTTTCCAATTTGTTTGGTTTTTGATTATATTTTTGTGCACGTTCTTTAGTATGGTGTCTCCTATTGGTTTGTGATTTGTTTATGGCTTACTTACTGTTTATCCCTGATCTATTACTTAGTACATATTTATTTATCTATTATCTAATGTGTTTATTCTGTGGAACTCCCTTTGAGTACCACTTTAATTTTGTTAAAGAGTTAATCATTATTTCACTTGATATCGGGTTTTATTATATCTGAATTTCTACCATTTGCTGAAATCAGTCTTCCACTTTGACCTTCACCTTGGTTCTGTTCAAAGATTAGCATTCGTTAGAACCGTCTTTGTTGTACTGACTCTTCATTCCTTTGTGCGTTTCAATTGTCACGTCACAGTTCGGGTCAGCTGATGCCCTTCTTGTCTGTTGGTTTTCAGGCGGTGACGGTTCTTGTGAGAGATGTGGATTATTATCAAATTAAGACGGACCAACTCAAGGTTTTACTGAATTATGCCGAACAGGACATCCACGACCACACTCGAAGGGCCACGGCCTTCTCCCTGCTGAAGGTACGAATGCGCTACACTGTAACATGAGGCATGTGCAGGCTGCATGTTCTAAACCTGGTGAGTGCGTCCTGGTTACAGCCTGCCTCGACCACGTGACCTAACTCCCGCTGTAACGCCGAGCGCTGCACTCAGCCCGCAGTGTGGTGATCGGTGGAGGGGAGCCGTGTTCCCCTCTGCTGGTTTCAGTACATACAACCGCTGGGCGCCGTGTTAGTTGTGCGAGTGCCCGCTAGCCCTGATTGGCGCCACCGTCACATGTCCAACACATGAACCACTGACAGTCAGTTGTACTCTCAAGATTTCTATTCGTAACGCAACACTTTCCTCATCACTTAATTACATTTTCTTTTCTGTTTAGTTGATTATAATTTTAACGTGAATCTGTAAGAGTTAACCTGCTTGGTTGGTGGTGGTGGTAGAAGAGTGCCTGTAGACTCGACGTAACTGTAACCTTGGTAACAGGCGATCCTCTCCCGGAAGCTGGTGGTGCCCGAGATGCATGACGTCATGAGGAAGATGGAGGAGCTGTCCATCACTGCGCATGACCCGAGCGTGCGCCAGAGCTGCAGACAGGTGGGTTAACAAGTGACTGCTTCGTGTCTAGACAGTTACCGAGGTTCTACTCCTCTTCATTGTGGCTCAGCCTGCCTTCACAGATGCCTGTTAGAAGGCGACTGGAGAAACCAGACTTGGCGTGAGCCCGACCGAGTGGCAGTGAGTTTGGTGGAGCGTGTTGGCTGGTGTTGTTACACCCGAGTACCAGGTTCTTCTGGTGTTGCTACAACCGAGTACCAGGTTCTTCTGGTGTTGCTACACCCCAGTACCAGCTTCTGTTCATGTTGCTACACCCGAGTACCAGGTTCTTTTGGTGTTGCTACACCCAAGTACCAGGTTCTTCTGGTGTTGCTACACCCGAGTACCAGGTTCTTCTGGTGTTGCTACACCCGAGTACCAGGTTCTGTTCATGTTGCTACACCCGGGTACCAGGTTCTTCTGGTGTTGCTACATCCGAGTACCAGGTTCTTCTGGTGTTGCTACACCCGAGTACCAGGTTCTTCACAAACTGCACTGGTTGCCACTAAACCAGCGTCTTGAGTTGGAGTTTACAAACCGCCTGTAAAACTATCAGTCAAGCGCTGGGATATATTCGTGCAATCTTCTATCTCTCAGACAGTCGTGCAGAACTCTAAGATCAGACAGTCACATATTAATACAGTCTGTGTCTAGACTCAGGTCATGCGGCGATTGTGCCTTCTGTGTGACAGGTGCCACTTCATGGAATAGGTTGCCAGGGGATGTCAGAAAAACAGCATGTCAGAAAATGATGGAGTCTTACCAAGTCTTCAAGACTTACCAAGCTGGTGTATTTATGGTACTTGAAATTTCTCTATCCTTAACATACTTGAACTAAGTTGGAAAATGTCATATCGTGGCTTTATTGTACAGTGCCTTCGAATGATTCCTGCCTCAGGTGGCTCTATTATATTTACATTATTATTATTATTATAATACCTGTTATTCTACTAGTTGTCTTATGCTAGGTGACTAGTCATTGTAGGTAGTTAGCGCTACCCTGAATGTCTAGTCATAGTAAGTATTTACAGTACAATAGGTGAGTAGTCACACTAACTGGGGATGTTAGGACATTTTGTTGTAGGAACTAGCTGTAGTAGGTGACTAGTTAGGTACCAATTTAGACATGTCTCAGTCACTAGGTCTGGGGACTAGTGACACCACACTATGTGACTTGTGGTACACTAGGGGACTATTCATTGTAACTAGGTGCACTACACTAGTGACTGGTCAGTGTAACTAGGTTCACTACACTAGTGACTAGTCAGTTTAACTAGATGCACTATACTAGTGACTAGTCAGTGTAACTAGGTGCGCTATACTAGTGACTAGTCAGTGTACCTAAGTGCACTACACTAGTGACTAGTCAGTGTAACTAAGTGCACTACACTAGGGGACTATTCATTGTAACTAATGTACTACACTAGTGACTGGTCGGTGTAACTAGGTGCACTATACTAGTGACTAGTCAGTGTAACTAGGTGCACTACACAAGGGGACTATTCATTGTAACTAATGCACTACACTAGTGACTGGTCAGTGTAACTAGGTGCACTATACTAGTGACTAGTCAGTGTAACTAGGTGCACTACACAAGGGGACTATTCATTGTAACTAATGCACTACACTAGTGACTGGTCAGTGTAACAAGGTGCACTATACTAGTGACTAGTCAGTGTAACTAGGTGCACTATACTAGTGACTAGTCAGTGTAACTAGGTGCACTACACTAGTGACTAGTCAGTGTAACTAAATGCACTATACTAGTGAGTAGTCAGTGTAACTAGGTGCACTATGCTAGTGACTAGTCAGTGTAACTAGGTGCACTACACTAGGGACTAGTCAGTGTAACTAGGTGCACTATACTAGTGACTAGTCAGTGTAACTAGGTGAACTATACTAGTGACTAGTCAGTGTAACTAGGTGCACTACACTAGTGACTAGTCAGTGTAACTAAATGCACTATACTAGTGACTAGTCAGTGTAACTAGGTGCACTACACTAGTGACTAGTCAGTGTAACTAGGTGCACTGCACTAGTTATGAGTCAGTGTCACTAAGTGCACTACACTAGTTATGAGTCAGTGTAACTAGGTGCACTACAGTAGTGACTAGTCAGTGTAACTAGATGCACTATACTATTGACTAGTCAGTGTAACTAGATGCACTATACTGGTGACTAGTCAGTGTAACTAAGTGCACTACACTAGTGACTAGTCAGTGTAACTAAGTGCACTACACCAGTGACTGGTCAGTGTAACTAGGTGCACTACACTAGTGACTGGTCAGTGTAACTAGGTGCACTACACTAGTGACTAGTCAGTGCAACTAGGTGCACTATACTAGTGCATAGTCAGTGTAACTAGGTGCACTACACTAGTGACTGGTCAGTGTAACTAGGTGAACTACACTAGTGACTAGTCAGTGTAACTAGGTGCACTATACTAGTGACTAGTCAGTGTAACTAGGTGCACTATGCTAGTGACTAGTCAGTGTAACTAGGTGCACTACACTAGGGACTAGTCAGTGTAACTAGATGCACTATACTAGTGACTAGTCAGTGTAACTAGGTGAACTACAGGCCAATATCTACAATATCAATTCTTCAAACCCCAGGTAAGCTCATTGAAAAAGTGTTACATAGACACATCAATGAACACCTGGAAAAAAACGATATACTAAACGAAAGACAAGGGGGTTTCAGGAAACTGCACTCCACATCAAAAACAATAGCTAACCTAACAAATGACATAATGGCATCAACGAACCAATAACAATTAGTTGGAGCCGCCTTCATTGACTTCAGCAAAGCATTTGAACACAGTAGACCACAAAAATACTACTGGAAAAACTCAAAACCATGGGCCATAAAATCCAACACTATGGATTGGATAAGATGCTACCTGAACAACAGGCAACAGAAAACAAAAAATAAACAATACACTATCAGACAACCAACCTGTCACATGTGGTGTTACCCCAAGGGTCAGTGTTAGGGCCACTACTCTTTATAATCTATATAAACGACCTTGAAAAATGGTTGCATAAACTGAATGCCTCCAACTATATGCAGATGACACAGTCATATACGCAAATGGCACCACAGAGGAGGAGGTAATAACTAAACTAAATAAACTCCTAAAAACTAGATGAGTGGTGTGAGTCCAACAAAAAATACCATCAACACAAGCAAAATCAAAAAACAGTACTCTTCCTCGCATAAACCAAATGCCAGAAAGAAAACTACGCTGTAAGTTAGGAAACCAAACACTAGAAAATGTAGACCATTACAAATACCTAGGCCTTGAGTTGGACAGCCAACTAAACTACAACCTATCTATAAATAAAATTATACAAAAAGTAAACCACAAACTGTGGCTATTTGCAAAGCTAAGAGACTACATGACACAAGAAATGTCAATAAAAATCTTCAAGGGCATGGTGCTCCCCTATTTTGACTATGGAGATGTAAAACTACATGGGGCGCGAGAAAAGAAACTACTAAAAAAACTGCAAACACTGCAGAACATAGCCCTAAAAATCTGTCTAAGAGAGTAGACAAGCTGCACCCCAACCTATGACATACACAAAAGAACCAAAGTGAAACTACTAGAAAATAGGAGAATAATTCATTTGAAAACATTTAGCATATATCTATAGTCAAAAACATTAAAACTTCTAACAAACCACAAAGGGCTACTAGAGCAAATAATGCGCCACTACTAAAGCAGACCAGAAGCCAAATAAAAGATCATGAGAGAAGCACGCTGGAAATGGCTGCCAAGGTGTGGAATGCCCAAACGGTAAATGAACGACAAATTCCTGACCTAAAAACTTACAAAAAGTATCTGTGCAAAATAAGCTTGGAAACCCCCAGTAAACTGCACTGCAAAGGGGCATGTGATATGTCACGGCCCACCAGCGGGACGCCCAATGGAAGGTAACCATGCCAAAAGTAGCCAGATAACACACCACACAGCTACGTACAAGCCTATGATATGTAAATAGGAGGTAGGCTAGTCTAGTAATAAGAGTAAAAAATAAATACATATATACCAAGAAAATCCAAAAAAACTAACATAGGCTACTAAAACCATACCAAACCAATTAATCTATCTGCTACTGAAAATGCAGGAAATCAAATACCTTATCAGCAGCCACTGTGTGGTAAGATAACACCAACACTACAACTTGCCAGCATTGAAAACAAGCCTGGGTACCCGGGCTTATATGCTATGGACAGTATAAATACAGCCTCAATAAAAATATTTAAAAAAATTTAAACAAAAAAATACTATACTAGTGACTAGTCAGTGTAACTAGGTGCACTACACTAGTGACTAGTCAGTGTAACTAAATGCACTATACTAGTGACTAGTCAGTGTAACTAGGTGCACTACACTAGTGACTAGTCAGTGTAACTAGGTGCACTACACTAGTTATGAGTCATTGTCACTAAGTGCACTACACTAGTTGTGTACCTAAGTGCACTACACTAGTGACTAGTCAGTGTAACTAAGTGCACTACACTAGTGACTAGTCACTGTAACTAGATGCACTATACTAGTGACTAGTCAGTGCAACTAAGTGCACTACACTAGTGGACTAGTCCAGCTGTAACCTAAGTATGCACTACAACCTAGTGACTGGTCAGTGTAACTAGGTGCAACTACACTAGTGGACTGGTCAAGTGTAACTAGAATGCACTAACTGTGACTAGTCAGTGTAACTAGGTGCACTATACTAGTGACTAGTCAGTGTAACTAGGTGCACTAACTAGTGACTAGTCAGTGTACCTAAGTGCACTACACTAGTGAAAGTCAACTGGAAACTAGTGACTAGCACTAACTAGTGACTAGTCAGTGCAACTAAGTGCACTACACTAGTGACTAGTCAGAGTAACTAAGTGCACTACATTAGTGACTAGTCAGTGTAACTAGATGCACTATGCTAGTGACTAATCAGTGTAACTAAGTGCACTACACTAGTGACTAGTCAGTGTAACTAGGTGCACTACACTAGTGACTAGTCAGTGTAACTAGATGCACTATACTAGTGACTAGTCAGTGTAACTAGGTGCACTACACTAGTGACTAGTCAGTGTAACTAGGTGCACTACACTACTGACTAGTCAGTGTAACTAAGTGCACTACACTAGTTATGAGTCAGTGTCACTAAGTGCACTACACTAGTGACTAGTCAGTGTAACTAAGTGCACTATACTAGTTATAAATCAATGTAACTAGGTGCACTATGCTAGTGAGTAGTCAGTGTAACTAGGTGCACTACACTAGTGACTAGTCAGTGTAACTAGGTGCACTACACTAGTTATGAGTCAGTGTCACTAAGTGCACTACACTAGTTATGAGTCAGTGTAACTAGGTGCACTACAGTAGTGACTGGTCAGTGTGACTAGGTGCACTACACTAGTGACTAGTCAGTGCTGTGTGTACAGCACTGTGCTGTGTGTGCTGTACTGTACAGCACTGTGCTGTGTGTGCTGTACTCTACAGCACTGTGCTGTGTGTGCTGTACTCGACAGCACTGTGCTGTGTGTGCTGTACTCGACAGCACTGTGCTGTGTGTGCTGTACCAGTGTGTGACTGTTGCAGGTGGTGGTGAAGGTGTTGCTGAACTACCCACTCTGTGCTGTGTGTGCTGTACCAGTGTGTGACTGTTGGCAGGTGGTGGTGAAGGTCTTGTTGAACTACCCACTCTGTGCTGTGTGTGCTGTACCAGTGTGTGACTGTTGCCAGGTGGGTGGTGAAGGGTGGTTGTTGAACTACCCACTCTGTGCTGTGTGTGCTGTACCAGTGTGTGACTGTTGCAGGTGGTGGTGAAGGTCTTGTTGAACTACCCACTCTGTGCTGTGTGTGCTGTACCAGTTTGTGACTGTTGGCATGTGGTGGTGAAGGTCTTGTTGAACTACCCACTCTGTGCTGTGTGTGCTGTACCAGTGTGTGACTGTTGGCAGGTGGTGGTGAAGGTCTTGCTGAACTACCCACTCTGTGCTGTGTGTGCTGTACCAGTTTGTGACTGTTGCAGGTGGTGGTGAAGGTGTTGTTGAACTACCCACTCTGTGCTGTGTGTGCTGTACCAGTGTGTGACTGTTGCAGGTGGTGGTGAAGGTCTTGTTGAACTACCCACTCTGTGCTGTGCTGTGAGTGCTGTACCAGTGTGTGGCTGTTGGCAGGTGGTGGTGAAGGTCTTGTTGAACTACCCACTCTGTGCTGTGCTGTGAGTGCTGTACCAGTGTGTGACTGTTGCAGGTGGTGGTGAAGGTCTTGTTGAACTACCCACTCTGTGCTGTGCTGTGTGTGCTGTACCAGTGTGTGACTGTTGCAGGTGGTGGTGAAGGTCTTGTTGAACTACCCACTCTGTGCTGTCTGTGCTGTACCAGTGTGTGGCTGTTGGCAGGTGGTGGTGAAGGTCTTGTTGAACTACCCACTCTGTGCTGTCTGTGCTCTACCAGTGTGTGGCTGTTGGCAGGTGGTGGTGAAGGTCTTGTTGAACTACCCACACTGTGCTGTGTGTGCTGTACCAGTGTGTGACTGTTGCAGGTGGTGGTGAAGGTCTTGTTGAACTACCCACTCTGTGCTGTGTGTGCTGTACCAGTGTGTGACTGTTGGCAGGTGGTGGTGAAGGTCTTGTTGAACTACCCACACTGTGCTGTACCAGTGTGTGACTGTTGCAGGTGGTGGTGAAGGTCTTGTTGAACTACCCACTCTGTGCTGTGCTGTGAGTGCTGTACCAGTGTGTGGCTGTTGGCAGGTGGTGGTGAAGGTCTTGTTGAACTACCCACTCTGTGCTGTGTGTGCTGTACCAGTGTGTGACTGTTGGCAGGTGGTGGTGAAGGTCTTGTTGAACTACCCACTCTGTGCTGTGTGTGCTGTACCAGTGTGTGACTGTTGCAGGTGGTGGTGAAGGTCTTGTTGAACTACCCACTCTGTGCTGTCTGTGCTGTACCAGTGTGTGACTGTTGCAGGTGGTGGTGAAGGTGTTGTTGAACTACCCACTCTGTGCTGTGTGTGCTGTACCAGTTTGTGACTGTTGCAGGTGGTGGTGAAGGTCTTGTTGAACTACCCACTCTGTGCTGTGTGTGCTGTACCAGTGTGTGACTGTTGCAGGTGGTGGTGAAGGTCTTGTTGAACTACCCACTCTGTGCTGTGTGTCCTGTACCAGTTTGTGACTGTTGCAGGTGGTGGTGAAGGTCTTGTTGAACTACCCACTCTGTGCTGTGTGTGCTGTACCAGCGTGTGACTGTTGCAGGTGGTGGTGAAGGTGTTGTTGAACTACCCACTCTGTGCTGTCTGTGCTGTACCAGTTTGTGACTGTTGCAGGTGGTGGTGAAGTTTCTACTCAACTACCCTCTTGGGTCGCGGGTGGAGCAGCACCTGGAGTTCTACGTGTCGCAGCTGCAGTACGAGCACGACACGGGGCGCCAGTCCGCGCTCGAGATGCTCGCCACCATGTTCGAGGCCTTCCCGCCGGTAAGTCGCCGGGTAATGGGTGTCTGCTCATGTCCCAGCAGATGCTGATCGGGCTGCGAACAAGGCTGCGAACTATGAAATTATACCATGTCTGATACCCCACTCTGAGACCACTCTCTTTTACTCACATCAAATCCATGTGGCAGCATGAGTGGGACGAAAATACAAATAACAAACTACATGAAATTGTTACATGAATTGAGGAAGCCACCACAGACCCATGTGGGGGGTCAACAGGACCAAGTGATCCTTACCCGCTGCTACATGGGTCATTCGTGGCTGGAACACTCCTGCTCAAGGGGGACCCTCCTCCAGGATGCATTGGATGTCAGTCCCCACGGACACTCAAACACATCTTATTAAATTGTGTTGATTATATGATCTCGTGCCAACAATTTTACAAGGCAAACAGTATGGATGATCTGCTTACTAATGTAAAACAAGATGAAAGTTTATAACCTTAATGGCAACAGGACTGTACCACCTCATAGTTTATTCAATCAACTTTTACTAAGAACGATTTTTATCTAGAATTTTATTTTCCTTGACCACAATTATTATAATTGTGAGCTTTGTACCTTCATAAGTGTCTTGGCACATATTTGATTATATGCTTTTACACCCTGTGTAAAAGCAATGGTTAAACGAAAATGAACAGAATAAAACAACCACCAATCAATCGATAACATGATTCAGATAAAACGCAATCTGATGCAGGTTTGTTTGAAGGCTATGCATCCTTTCTTCGTTTACATTTGTAGAAGTTGCTGCACAAATACTCAGGACTGTTCTTCGTGCCCCTGGCGAGTCAGATGGTGAACGATGACTCAGCGAAATGTAGGAGGCAAACGGCACTCGCCATGAAGCAGCTGCTCACACAGGTGGGCGTTTTGTACCTCCAGAAACCAGTAATGGAGAGTTCCGGGCAGACAGGTGGACTGGGGTCGATGCATGGACTATAAGTGTCAAGGTTGATAGTTGTCTAGTGTCGATACATGGTCTATAAGTCTAAATGTGTTGACGGTGAGGGTTGTCTGGGGTTGATACATGGTGTATATAAGTGAGGGTTGTCTGGGTTGATACATGGTCTAAAATTGAGGGTTGTCTGGGGTTGATACATGGTCTATATAAGTGAGGGTTGTCTGGGTTGATACATGGTCTATAAGTGAGGGTTGTCTGGGTTGATACATGGTCTATAAGTGAGGGTTGTCTGGGGTTGATACATGGTGTATATAAGTGAGGGTTGTCTGGGTTGATACATGGTCTATAAGTGAGGGTTGTCTGGGTTGATACATGGTCTATAAGTGAGGGTTGTCTGGGTTGATACATGGTCTATAAGTGAGGGTTGTCTGGTGTTGATACATGGTCTATAAGTGAGGGTTGTCTAGGGTTGATACATGGTCTATAAGTGAGGGTTGTCTGGGGTTGATACATGGTCTATAAGTGAGGGTTGATACATGGTCTATAAGTGAGGGTTGTCTGGTGTTGATTCATGGTCTATAAGTGAGGGTTGTCTGGTGTTGATAAATGGTCTATAAGTGAGGGTTGTCTGGGTTGATACATGGTCTATAAGTGAGGGTTGTCTAGGGTTGATACATGGTCTATAAGTGAGGGTTGTCTGGGTTGATACATGGTCTATAAGTGAGGGTTGTCTGGTCTTGATACATGGTCTATAAGTGAGGGTTGTCTGGGGTTGATACATGGTCTATAAGTGAGGGTTGTCTAGGGTTGATACATGGTCTATAAGTGAGGGTTGTCTAGGGTTGATACATGGTCTATAAGTGAGGGTTGTCTGGGTTGATACATGGTCTATAAGTGAGGGTTGTCTGGTCTTGATACATGGTCTATAAGTGAGGGTTGTCTGGGGTTGATACATGGTCTATAAGTGAGGGTTGTCTGGTGTTGATACATGGTCTGTAAGTGAGGGTTGTCTGGGTTGATACATGGTCTATAATTGAGGGTTGTCTAGGTTGATACATGGTCTATAAGTGAGGGTTGTCTGGGGTTGATACATGGTCTATAATTGAGGCTTGTCTGGGTTGATACATGGTCTATAAGTGAGTGTTGTCCGGGGTTGATACATGGTCTATAAGTGAGGGTTGTCTGGGGTTGATACATGGTCTATAAGTGAGGGTCGTCTGGGGTTGATACATGGTCTATAAGTGAGGGTGTCTGGGGTTGATAAATGGTCTATAAGTGAGGGTTGTCTGGTGTTGATACATGGTCTATAAGTGAGGATTGTCTGGGTTGATACATTGTCTATAAATGAGGGTTGATACATGGTCTATAAGTGAGGGTTGTCTGGGGTTGATACATGGTCTATGAGTGAGGGTTGTCTGCGGTTGATACATGGTCTATAAGTGAGGGTTGTCTGGGGTTGATACATGGTCTATAAGTGAGGATTGTCTGGGGTTGATACATGGTCTATAAGTGAGGATTGTCTGGGTTGATACATTGTCTATAAATGAGGGTTGATACATGGTCTATAAGTGAGGGTTGTCTGGGGTTGATACATGGTCTATGAGTGAGGGTTGTCTGCGGTTGATACATGGTCTATAAGTGAGGGTTGTCTGGGGTTGATACATGGTCTATAAGTGAGGATTGTCTGGGGTTGATACATGGTCTATAAGTGAGGATTGTCTGGGTTGATACATTGTCTATAAATGAGGGTTGATACATGGTCTATAAGTGAGGGTTGTCTGGGGTTGATACATGGTCTATAAGTGAGGGTTGTCTAGGGTTGATTCATGGTCTATAAGTGAGGGTTGTCTGGTGTTGATACATGGTCTATACATGAGGGTTGTCTGGGGTTGATACATGGTCTATAAGTGAGGGTTGTCTGGTGTTGATACATAGTCTATAAGTGAGGATTGTCTGGGTTGATACATTGTCTATAAATGAGGGTTGATACATGGTCTATAAGTGAGGGTTGTCTGGGGTTGATACATGGTCTATGAGTGAGCGTTGTTTGGGGTTGATACATGGTCTGTAAGTGAGGGTTGCCTGGGGTTGATACATGGTCTATAAGTTAGGGTTGTCTGGTGTTGATAAATGGTCTATAAGTGAGGGTTGTCCGTGGTTGATACATGGTCTATAAGTGTTGGTTGTCTAGGGTTGATTCATGGTCTATAAGTGAGGGTTGTCTGGTGTTGATACATGGTCTATAAGTGAGGGTTGTCTGGTGTTGATACATGGTCTATAAGTGAGGGTTGTCTAGGGTTGATACATGGTCTATAAGTGAGGGTTGTCTGGGGTTGATACATGGTCTATAAGTGAGTGTTGTCTGGGGTTGATACATGGTCTATAAGTGAGGGTTGTTTGGGGTTGATACATGGTCTATAAGTGAGGATTGGGTTGATGCATGGTCTATAAATGAGGGTTGATACATGGTCTATAAGTGAGGGTTGTCTAGGGTTGATACATGGTCTATAAGTGAGGGTTGTCTGGGGTTGATACATGGTCTATGAGTGAGGGTTGTCTAGGGTTGATACATGGTCTATAAGTGAGGGTTGTCTAGGGTTGATACATGGTCTATAAGTGAGGGTTGTCTGGGGTTGATACATGGTCTATAAGTGAGGGTTGTCTGGGGTTGATACATGTCCGTGAGAACAAAGGACTACTGAATAATCTAAATTACTTTGTTTTGAAAGGTTATTAAAAATAGTGGACTTTTCATGGTCCAGTTGTGTTCAGGTAAAACCTCGTTCGGGTGTGTCCTGAACTGCATTGATGATTGAAAACTGTGAGTTATTGTTTGCAACTGACTTTATTCCATGACGTTGTTACATTCCTTATGATCGTGACGTGGCATTCAGCTGGGGGTGTTCGTATAACAACATACATTGCATGCCCCACTGACCTACTTGGCCGACACTTCGCGTTCGGGTGTGACCCACTGACCTACTTGCGTGACCCCGGCCATACCTGTCTCTGTGTGAGAGTTGTAACACATGTAAAACCCTCTTGTTGCAGTTGGAGACCGACACCCGGGATGAGCTCTTCTCCATGGTTATCGAGTGGTTTAAGGACGACAAGGTGAGAGGCCATTTGTCAACGGAGGGCTCATCTGACGCCTTACAAGTGTCGTGGGTGAGGACGGGAAATATTGCATCTACAGCAGGATTTAAACCCAGACTTTGTGTTATTCTGGCAGCGTTGACTGAACTAAGGAGGCAGTGTTGACTGATCTATGATGGGAGTGTTGACTGATCTATGTTGGGAGTGTTGACTGATCTATGGAGGCAGCGTTGACTGCACTAAGGAGGCAGCCTTGACTGATCTATGGTGGGAGTGTTGACTGATATAAGGAGGGAGTGTTGACTGATCTAAGGAGGCAGCATTGACCGCACTAAGGAGGGAGTGTTGACTGATCTAAGTAGGGAGTGTTGACTGATCTATGGAGGCAGCGTTGACTGAACTAAGGAGGCAGTGTTGACTGAACTAAGGAAGGAGTGTTGACTGATATATGATGGGAGTGTTGACTGATCTAAGGAGGGAGTGTTGACTGAACTAAGGAGGGGAGTGTTGACTGAACTAAGGAGGGAGTGTTGACTGATCTATGGAGGCAGCGTTGACTGAACTAAGGAACGAGTGTTGACTGATATATGATGGGAGTGTTGACTGATCTAAGGAGGGGAGTGTGGACTGATCTATGATGGGAGTGTTGACTGATCTAAGGAGGGAGTGTTGACTGAACTAAGTAGGTGAGTGTTGACTGCTCTATGATGGGAGTGTTGACTGATCTAAGGAGGGGAGTGTTGACTGAACTAAGGAGGGAGTGTTGACTGATCTATGGTGGGAGTGTTGACTGATCTAAGGAGGGAGCGTTGACTGATCTATGGTGGGAGTGCTGACTGATCTAAGGAGGGAGTGTTGACTGATCTAAGGAGGGAGCGTTGATTGAGTGGAGGCATGTGTAAAGTGTTCCCTCTACATCCTTGTAGGTGGCGCTGCGGAAGCTGGCGGCCCTGACCTGCGGTGTCATGGTGGAAGTGGAGGTAACCAAGTTCGAGCGGCATCTGGACACCGTGCTGCCACTCCTACATGAGCAGCTGCAGCCCGAGCAGCACAGCAGCGTCAGTACTCACAGCACTAGAGCACACCCGTGTACTCACACCATTCAGTTATAAACCACAGCCGTGTACTCACATCATTCAGTTTTAGAGCACACCCGTGTACTCACAGCATTCAGTTATAGAGCACACCTGTGTAATCACATCATTCAGTTATAGAGCACACCTGTGTAATCACAGCATTCAGTTATAGACCACACCCGTGTACTCACAGCATTCAGTTATAGACCACACCCGTGTAATCACAGCATTCAGTTATAGACCACACCTGTGTAATCACTGCATTCAGTTATAGACCACACCCGTGTAATCACTGCATTCAGTTATAGAGCACACCCGTGTAATCACAGCATTCAGTTATAGACCACACCCGTGTACTCACAGCATTCAGTTATAGACCACACCTGTGTACTCACTGCATTCAGTTATAGACCACACCTGTGTAATCACTGCATTCAGTTATAGACCACACCCGTGTAATCACTGCATTCAGTTATAGACCACACCTGTGTAATCACAGCATTCAGTTATAGACCACACCCGTGTACTCACAGCATTCAGTTATAGACCACACCCATGTAATCACAGCATTCAGTTATAGACCACACCTGTGTACTCACAGCATTCAGTTATAGACCACACACATGTACTCACAGCATTCAGTTATAGACCACACCCGTGTACTCACATCATTCAGTTATAGAGCACACCTGTGTAATCACAGCATTCAGTTATAGACCACACCCATGTACTCACAGCATTCAGTTATAGACCACACACATGTACTCACTGCATTCAGTTATAGAGCACACCCGTGTAATCACTGCATTCAGTTATAGAGCACACCCGTGTACTCACAGCATTCAGTTATAGACCACACCCGTGTACTCACAGCATTCAGTTATAGACCACACACGTGTACTCACAGCATTCAGTTATAGACCACACACATGTACTCACATCATTCAGTTATAGACCACACCTGTGTACTCACAGCATTCAGTTATAGACCACACACATGTACTCACATCATTCAGTTATAGACCACACCTGTGTAATCACAGCATTCAGTTATAGACCACACCCGTGTAATCACAGCATTCAGTTATAGACCACACCCGTGTAATCACAGCATTCAGTTATAGACCACACCCGTGTAATCACAGCATTCAGTTATAGAGCACACCCGTGTAATCACAGCATTCAGTTATAGACCACACACATGTACTCACAGCATTCAGTTATAGACCACACCCATGTACTCACAGCATTCAGTTATAGACCACACCCGTGTAATCACAGCATTCAGTTATAGGCCACACACATGTACTCACAGCATTCAGTTATAGAGCACACCCATGTAATCACAGCATTCAGTTATAGACCACACACATGTACTCACAGCATTCAGTTATAGGCCACACACATGTACTCACAGCATTCAGTTATAGACCACACCAGTGTACTCACATCATTCAGTTATAGACCACACACATGTACTCACAGCATTCAGTTATACACCACACCCGTGTACTCACAGCATTCAGTTATAGACCACACACATGTACTCACAGCATTCAGTTATACACCACACACATGTACTCACAGCATTCAGTTATAGACCACACCCGTGTACTCACAGCATTCAGTTATAGACCACACACATGTACTCACAGCATTCAGTTATACACCACACCTGTACTCACAGCATTCAGTTATAGACCACACCTGTACTCACAGCATTCAGTTATAGACCACACCTGTACTCACAGCATTCAGTTATAGACCACACCCGTTTATTCACAGCAGTAGAGCCCACCTGTGTACTCACAGCATTCAGTTATAGACTACACCTGTGTACTTACAGCATTCAGTTAGAGACTATGCTCACATACTCACAGCATTCAGTTAGAGACCACACCCGCGAACTGTGAAACAGTACAGTTATAGAGCACACCTGTGTACTCACAGCATTCAGTTATAGACCACATCCGTGTACACACACCATTCAGTTATAGACCATACCCATGTACTCACAGCATTCAGTTATAGACCACACCTGTGTACTCACTGCAGTAGAGCACACCCGTGTACTCACAGCATTCAGTTATAGACCACACCCGAGTACTCACAGCATTCAGTTATAGACCACACCTGTGTACTCATAGCATTCAGTTATAGAGCGCACCCGTGTACTCACAGCATTCAGTTATAGACCACACCCGTGTACTCACAGCAGTAAATCACACCCGTGTACTCACAGCATTCAGTTATAGACCATACCCTAGTACTCACAGCATTCAGTTATAGGCCACACCCGTGTATTCACAGCAGTAGAGCCCACCGGTGTACTCACAGCATTCAGTTATAGACTACACCTGTGTACTCACAGCATTCAGTTAGAGAATATGCCCACATACTCACAGCATTCAGTTAGAGACCACACCCGCGTACTGTGAAACAGTACAGTTATAGAGCATGCCTGTGTACTCACAGCATTCAGTTATAGACCATACCCGTGTACTCACAGCATTCAGTTATAGACCACACCTGTGTATTCACAGCATTCAAATAGAGACACACATGTGTACTCACAGCATTCAGTTAGAGACTATGCCCACATACTCACAGCATTCAGTTAGAGACCGCACCCGCGTACTGTGAAACAGAAACAAAGAATTGTCTTTTTACCGTTACTCATAGGGGAATCGCAGAACACACGGGTAGAATAAAGAAATGTGGACTTGTGAACACACATCGATCTCTATAGAATTGACTGACGTGACTTTGGTGCTGCTTGCAGGGCGGGCACGAGGCTGAGCAGATGTCCGACCACCTGCTGTTCGGCGTGCTGACGCTCGTCAACAAACTCGTCCGGCTGTGCAGCCTCACACGCCGCCCGAAGTGGGCCCGGCCCATGGCGGCCATTTGGGGTGAGTGGGTCCATGACGGCCATTTGGGGTGAGTGGGTCCATGCCGGCCATTTGGGGTGAGTGGGTCCATGACAGCCATTTGGGGGTGAGTGGGTCCATGACGGCCATTTGGGGTGAGTGCAGGGTAGGTGGCCGCCCACAGGTCACGTGGTGCGGCCTTCAGTGTTGTGCCGACAACCTGTGCCAGCCATGGTTCAATTAGTGCCACCATGTGGTTTGTCGCCATGTGGTGTTTATTTACAAAACCCTGACGTGACTTTAACCATGGTACCGACCTGGCAATCACTGAGGGTCTCTATTTTGACTGTTTGCCCCACGTCAGTATTGGAGCAGTAACTCTGGGATGACGAGGTGACACAGACATCCTGATAATTGATGTAGGCTATGTGTTCTAAATCAGTAATCGATAAGTAATTAAGCATTGAGGAATCTATTACTCCACAGCTCATAATTAGTGCATGTGACGTGACCTGCTGGGTGACATGTGTTGATGTGAAGTGTTGTATGTGACGTGACATGTTTCAGGTGATGTACAATGCCTCCTGCTCTACCCCCACCTGTGGGTTTTGTATTGTATGTGACGTGACGTGTTGATGTGACATGTTTCAGGTGACGTACAATGCCTCCTGCTCTACCCCCACCTGTGGGTGTTGTATTGTATGTGACATGACGTGTTGACATGACATGTTTCAGGTGACGTACAATGCATCCTGCTCTACCCCCACCTGTGGGTATTGTATTGTATGTGACGTGATGTGTTGACGTGACATGTTTCAGGTGATGTACAATGCCTCCTGCTCTACCCCCACCTGTGGGTGTTGTATTGTATGTGACGTGACGTGTTGACGTGACATGTTTCAGGTGACGTACAGCGCCTCCTGCTCTACCCCCACCTGTGGGTGTTGTATTGTATGTGACGTGACGTGTTGATGTGACATGTTTCAGGTGATGTACAATGCATCCTGCTCTACCCCCACCTGTGGGTGTTGTATTGTATGTGATGTGACGTGACATGTTTCAGGTGATGTACAATGCCTCCTGCTCTACCCCCACCTGTGGGTGTTGTATTGTATGTGATGTGACATGCTGACGTGACATGTTTCAGGTGACGTACAATGCATCCTGCTCTACCCCCACCTGTGGGTGTTGTATTATATGTGATGTGACGTGTTGACGTGACATGTTTCAGGTGATGTACAGCGCCTCCTGCTCTACCCCCACCTGTGGGTGTTGTTCTGTATGTGATGTGACGTGTTGACGTGACGTGTTTCAGGTGACGTACAGCGCCTCCTGCTCTACCCCCACCTGTGGGTGCGGCTGGCGTGCTGCGAGCTGTTTGGCCTGCTGCTCGCCGCCTGGTCCCCCACTGAGCTGCTTGCGCAGACGCAGAAGGCAGCCGTGACGGCCTCGCCCGTCTACCTGCAGGACAACACGATGCACACGGTGGGCAAGGGGGTTCAGGACAACACCATACACAAGGTGGTCAGGGACAGGGGGCAGGGGGGTCCAGGAAGGTGGGCAAGGGCAGGGGGTCAAGGACAACACCATGCACAAGGTGGGCAGGGGCAGGGGGGTCCAGGACAACACCATGCACAAGGTGGGCAGGGGCAGGGGGCAGGGTGTCCAGAGGGGCAGGGGGTCCAGGACAACACCATGCACAAGGTGGGCGGGCAGGGGGCAGGGGTGTCCAGGAGGTGGCCAGGGCAGGGGGTCCGGAAACACCATGCACAAGGTGGGCAGGAGGCAGGGGGGTCCAGGACAACACCATGCACAGGTGGGTAGGGGCAGGGGGTCCAGGACAAACCATGCACAAGGTGGGCAGGGGGGTCCAGGACAACACCATGCACAAGGTGGGCAGGGGGGTCCAGGACAACACCATGCACAAGGTGGGCAGGGGGGTCCAGGACAACACCATGCACAAGGTGTGCAGGGGGCAGGGGGATCCAGGACAACACCATGCACAAGGTGTGCAGGGGGCAGGGGGGTCCAGGACAACACCATGCACAAGGTGGGCAGGGGGCAGGGGGGTCCAGGACAACACCATGCACAAGGTGGGCAGGGGGCAGGGGGGTCCAGGACAACACCATGCACAAGGTGGGCAGGGGGCAGGGGGGTCCAGGACAACACCATGCACAAGGTGGGCATGGGCAGGGGGTCAAGGACAACACCATGCACAAGGTGGGCAGGGGCAGGGGGGTCCAGGACAACACCATGCACAAGGTGGGCAGGGGGCAGGGGGGTCCAGGACAACACCATGCACAAGGTGGTCAGGGGGCAGGGGGGTCCAGGACAACACCATGCACAAGGTGGGCAGGGGCAGGGGGGTCCAGGACAATACCATGCACAAGGTGTGCAGGGGGCAGGGGGGTCCAGGACAACACCATGCACAAGGTGGCAGGGGGCAGGGGGTCCAGGACAACACCATGCACAAGGTGTGCAGGGGCAGGGGGGTCCAGGACAACACCATGCACAAGGTGTGCAGGGGCAGGGGGGTCCAGGACAACACCATGCACAAGGTGGGCAGGGGCAGGGGGGTCCAGGACAACACCATGCACAAGGTGGGCAGGGGCAGGGGGGTCCAGGACAACACCATGCACAAGGTGGGCAGGAGGCGGGGGGTCCAGGACAACACCATGCACAAGGTGGGCAGGGGGCAGGGGGGTCCAGGACAACACCATGCACAAGGTGGGCAGGGGGCAGGGGGGTCCAGGACAACACCATGCACAAGGTGGGCAGGGGGGTCCAGGACAACACATGCACAAGGTGGCAGGGCAGGGGGTCCAGGACAACACCATGCACAGGTGGGCAGGGGGTCCAGGACAACACCATGCACAAGGGGGCAGGGGGGTCCAGGACAACACCATGCACAAGGTGTGCAGGGGGCAGGGGGGTCCAGGACAACACCATGCACAAGGTGGGCAGGGGGGTCCAGGACAACACCATGCACAAGGTGTGCAGGGGGCAGGGGGGTCCAGGACAACACCATGCACAAGGTGGGCAGGGGGGTCCAGGACAACACCATGCACAAGGTGTGCAGGGGGCAGGGGGGTCCAGGACAACACCATGCACAAGGTGGGCAGGGGGCAGGGGGGGTCCAGGACAACACCATGCACAAGGTGGTCAGCTCAGGGGGCAGGGTCAGGGTGCTGGGGGCGTCCAGGAACCGTGCCTTTGTTAGCAGTAGACAGTTTATTCTGATCTGAAACTTGCCACTTTGTGTAGAAATCTAGTGTCGGGGACTTCACAAGCTACTCAAGTATTACATGTGTAGTTTAATATATTTCAGTATCCACACAGTGTGAAATGGTTTAAAAGGGGGGATACTTACAGACATTAAGCCCGTTCTTGATGTGCACGCTGTGGGTGTCGGACGCTGTGACGGAGTTCCTTTTATGTTCCAGCTGCACGAGCTGTGCGGTGCCTTCTGCAAGCAGCTGTCGTCTCCACAGCTGGACGAGGCGCTGGGAAACCAGGTGAGTGGCGCGTCCTGTAGGCTGTCACAGCAAGCCAGTGTGAGCCCTGCCCGTCTGTAAACTGCATTATGCCAGTTTGTAAGCCGCGTCAAACCGGTGTTTGAACCTGACCTGTCTGACTTATTATATAATAAGTCTGTGAGTCTCAGTAAGTCAGTGTTTGTCTGTGAGTCTCAGTAAGTTGGTGTTTGAATCTGACCTGTCTGTGAGTCTCAGTAAGTTGGTGTTTGAACCTGACCTGTCTGTGAGTCTCAGTAAGTCAGTGTTTGAACCTGACCAGTCTGGGAGTCTCAGTAAGTCAGTGTTTGAACCTGACCTGTGTGTGAGTCTTAGTAAGTTGGTGTTTGAACCTGACCAGTCTGTGAGTCTCAGTAAGTCAGTGTTTGAATCTGACCTGTCTGTGAGTCTCAGTAAATCAGTGTTTGAACCTGACCAGTCTGAGTCACAGTAAATCAGTGTTTGAACCTGACCTGTCTGTGAGTCTCAGTAAATCAGTGTTTGAACTTGACCAGTCTGAGTCGCAGTAAGTCAGTGTTTGAACCTGACCTGTCTGAGTCTTACTAAGTCAGTGTTTGTCTGTGAGTCTCAGTAAGTCAGTGTTTGTCTGTGAGTCTCAGTAAGTCAGTGTTTGAATCTGACCTGTCTATGAGTCTCAGTAAGTCAGTGTTTGAACCTGACCTGTCTGTGAGTCTCAATAAGTCAGTGTTTGAACCTGACCAGTCTGAGTCGCAGTAAGTTGGTGTTTGAACCTGACCAGTCTGTGAGTCTCAGAAAATCAGTTTGAACCTGACCAGTCTGAGTCGCAGTAAGTCGGTGTTTGAACCTGACCTGTCTGAGTCACAGTAAGTCGGTGTTTGAACCTGACCAGTCTGAGTCGCAGTATGTTGGTGTTTGAACCTGACCTGTCTGTGAGTCTCAGAAAATCAGTGTTTGAACCTGACCTCTCTGTGAGTCTCAGAAAATCAGTGTTTGAACCTGGCTAGTCTGAGTCTCAGTAAGTCTGTGTTTGAACCTGACCTGACTGAGTCTCAGTTAGTCAGTGTTTGAACCTGGCCAGTCTGTGAGTCTCAGTAAGTCGGTGTTTGAACCCGGCCTGTCTGTGAGTCACAGTATGTCGGTGTTTGAACTCTGCCACAATGTTCTGTCTGCTTGTTACTATTGTGATGTGTGGACCTTGGGACACTTCTCACTGAGTGCCACTTCAAATAGCAGTGCATGATGTCATATAGAGCAGGTGGGTGACAAGGATGGTGTTGACATGCAATGAGCTGAAACGGTGTTTGGTGTTTAAATGTGTTTATAATGTACGGTCACTTTCATTCAGTTGTTAGGAGTTATTCTAAGCTTATTTGAATTGAACAAATCTCTGTAAGTCTTGGAATAATTAATATTGTTATTTCAGCTGACTTGAGCTAGCTGATGATGACAACATCAGACTACATCTACATGCTGTATAAGAATTATATGAGTATAATACCCCGGAATATCTCTCCTTTCCCCCATCACTCACTCAGTCCATGGACTGATGGAGTCTGGCCTAGTCATCTACTGTTCCAGCCTCCCCAACCTCAGCTCCGATGGTGGCGCCACCACCCGCTTCACACTGTAACCGCCATTCCCTGTACCACTGAAAAATTTGGGTAATTTGTAAATTATCACATGGCTGGAAGACCAGTACCATGGCGTTGACAAAAGACTTTATTCACTGAATAAACTATTTACCAATAACAGAATCATTTCCATTGCAGGTCCTCAAGAATCTTGTATTCCTTGGGAAAGTTCTGCGACATTTTCCCAAAAGTGATGAAGCAGTGACTGACCTTGATTCGACGAAAGACAAGAAGGATAAGAGGAAGGCAAAGAAAGGCGTCGTGGAAGAGGGAGAGAAATATGCCAGCTTCGACTGGCTGCTGAGCCGACTGTGTCATGAAGCGCGACAAGAGAACGCGAACACTCCGAAGGAAACGCTGAAGGTACGAATGTGTGCTGTAAGGCGGTCTGCATTTGAATGCAGACTTTGTAAATAGGGATTGCTTGTCTGACCGCATTCTCACCCACAGAGAAAGAATCTCATTGTCAATATGAGATAATGTAACTTGAACACCCTATGATCACTTGAATAGCAGTTCACAATATTGAATTTGTTATCCAGCCTCCTCAGTCACTATCTACACAATCGCCATCTACACAATCACCATCTACACAATCAGCATCTACACAATCACCCATCAATCACTGCCTTAGTAGTCTGTAGAGACCTCTGTTGTGCATACCGACAAGATCACCTCCCCCACTCACCCACGTCCAACCTGTACACAAGTGTCTCTTTAAATATATAATAAATGATGCTTAAAGGACCTCTGCGACCTTTGCTTGTGGACAGAGGACGAGCGTGTTTAAGTGGCTGGCCGCCATGGCCCTGGACCTGGGCGCACAGCGCCTGCCTCAGTTCCTGCCGCGCATGCTGCCTGTGCTGGTTCGCGAACTCACCGACAAGTCTCCCAACTCAGGTGAGCACCACTGTCTACGTCAACTGTCAACACTGTTACATATACTTGTGAAAGTTAATTGTAAACCTGACTGATGGTTTTGCTATTGTCTGACTGCGATGGCTTCAGGGTAACAACAATAACAAGATCACCTCGGTGAAGTATTGCCATCACCTTTCTGATAACATGCTCATTGGTTGTGAAAAGTACTCAATTTCATTAACGATTATGTCACCAAACGTGTTCAGTGTACACCGGAGGGCATCCATTGTGTTCAGTGTACACCGGAGTGCATCCATTGTGTTCAGTGTAAACCAGAGTGCATCCATTGTGTTCAGTGTAAACCAGAATGCATCCATTGTGTTCAGTGTACACCAGAGTGCATCCATTGTAAACCAGAGTGCATCCATTGTGTTCAGTGTAAACAAGAGTGCATCCATTGTGTTCAGTGTACACCGTAGTGCATCCATTGTGTTCAGTGTACACTAGAGTGCATCCATTGTGTTCAGTGTACACCAGAGTGCATCCATTGTGTTCAGTGTACACCGGAGCGCATCCATTGTGTTCAGTGTAAACCAGAGTGCATCCATTGTGTTCAGTGTACACCGGAGTGCATCCATTGTGTTCAGTGTACACCGGAGTGCATCCATTGGGTTCAGTGTAAACCAGAGTGCATCCATTGTGTTCAGTGTACACCGGAGTGCATCCATTGTGTTCAGTGTACACCAGAGTGCATCCATTGTGTTCAGCGTACACCAATATACAAACCGTACACCCATATACAGCCACTTGTCAGGTATGTGTGATATACAGGCGTACAGTCACACACTGGATGTGCATTCCCATGTTCCAGCTGTCACTGATATACTTACACAGTCACTTACTGGATGTGCCTTCTTGTGTTCCAGCTGTCACTGATATACTTACACAGTCACTTACTGGATGTGTGTTCCCGTGTTCCAGCTGTCACTGATATACTTACACGGTCACTTACTGGATGTGCATTCCCATGTTCCAGCTGTCACTGATATACTTACACAGTCACTTACTGGATGTGCGTTCCCGTGTTCCAGCTGTCACTGATATACTTACACAGTCACTTACTGGATGTGCATTCCCATGTTCCAGCTGTCACTGATATACTTACACAGTCACTTACTGGATGTGCGTTCCCGTGTTCCAGCTGTCACTGATATACTTACACAGTCACTTACTGGATGTGCGTTCCCGTGTTCCAGCTGTCACTGATATACTTACACAGTCACTTACTGGATGTGCGTTCCCATGTTCCAGCTGTCACTGATATACTTACACAGTCACTTACTGGATGTGCGTTCCCGTGTTCCAGCTGTCACTGATATACTTACACAGTCACTTACTGGATGTGCGTTCCCATGTTCCAGCTGTCACTGATATACTTACCGTCACTTACTGGATGTGCGTTCCATGTTCCAGCTGTCACTGATATACTTACACAGTCACTTACTGGATGTGCGTTCCCGTGTTCCAGCTGTCACTGATATACTTACACAGTCACTTACTGGATGTGCGTTCCCGTGTTCCAGCTGTCACTGATATACTTACACAGTCACTTACTGGATGTGCGTTCCCGTGTTCCAGCTGTCACTGATATACTTACACAGTCACTTACTGGATGTGCGTTCCCGTGTTCCAGCTGTCACTGATATACTTACACAGTCACTTACTGGATGTGCGTTCCCGTGTTCCAGCTGTCACTGATATACTTACACAGTCACTTACTGGATGTGCGTTCCCCGTGTTCCAGCTGTCACTGATATACTTACACAGTCACTTACTGGATGTGCGTTCCTGTGTTCCAGCTGTCACTGATATACTTACACAGTCACTTACTGGATGTGCGTTCCCGTGTTCCAGCTGTCACTGATATACTTACACAGTCACTTACTGGATGTGCGTTCCTGTGTTCCAGCTGTCACTGATATACTTACACAGTCACTTACTGGATGTGCGTTCCTGTGTTCCAGCTGTCACTGATATACTTACACAGTCACTTACTGGATGTGCGTTCCCGTGTTCCAGCTGTCACTGATATACTTACACAGTCACTTACTGGATGTGCGTTCCTGTGTTCCAGCTGTCACTGATATACTTACACAGTCACTTACTGGATGTGCGTTCCCGTGTTCCAGCTGTCACTGATATACTTACACAGTCACTTACTGGATGTGCGTTCCCATGTTCCAGCTGTCACTGATATACTTACACAGTCACTTACTGGATGTGCGTTCCCGTGTTCCAGCTGTCACTGATATACTTACACAGTCACTTACTGGATGTGCGTTCCTGTGTTCCAGCTGTCACTGATATACTTACACGTCACTTACTGGATGTGCGTTCCCGTGTTCCAGCTGTCACTGATATACTTACACAGTCACTTACTGGATGTGCGTTCCCATGTTCCAGCTGTCACTGATATACTTACACAGTCACTTACTGGATGTGCGTTCCCGTGTTCCAGCTGTCACTGATATACTTACACAGTCACTTACTGGATGTGCGTTCTTGTGTTCCAGCTGTCACTGATATACTTACACAGTCACTTACTGGATGTGCGTTCCCGTGTTCCAGCTGTCACTGATATACTTACACAGTCACTTACTGGATGTGCGTTCCTGTGTTCCAGCTGTCACTGATATACTTACACAGTCACTTACTGGATGCAGCTGCGTTCTCCAGTACGTCGGTGTCCAGCTGTCACTGATATACTTACACAGTCACTACTGGATGTGCGCGATCTCCAGCAGGTGGTGTCCAGAGTGTCACTGATATACTACACAGTCACTTACTGGATGTGCGTTCCCGTGTTCCAGTGTCACTGATATACTTACACAGTCACTTACTGGATGTGCGTCCCGTGTTCCAGATGTCACTGATATACTTCACCACACAGGGGTGCCAGTGTCTATACACAGCTATGGATGTGCGTTCCCGTGTTCCAGATGTCACTGATATACTTACACAGTCACTTACTGGATGTGCGTTCCCGTGTTCCAGCTGTCACTGATATACTTACACAGTCACTTACTGGATGTTCGTTCCCATGTTCCGGCTGTCACTGATATACTTACACAGTCACTTACTGGATGTGTGTTCCTATGGTCCAACTGGGTGCAATCAGTGAGTTTATGTGCTGTAACAGTTGCCATCAGGAAGCCCTGAACGTTCACTAAGGTGGCAGCAGCCGCTGGTTTGTTCCATTTTTAATCTGCCATTAAGGTGATCTTGCTCATTAATAAATTAGGGTTTTTTTGTCGGTTTTTGCAGACGAGGCACTTCGGAAGTTGGGACAGGAGGTGCTGGAGTTGATGAAGACGACAGCTGGTGTGGACGCCTTTACTGCGCAGTATGCGCTAGTACTCAAGACTCTTGTCGATAAACGACAGATGCGTAAACGGGAGCGCGCTGCAGAGGTAGGTTTAGAGCAGTAATCTAAACATGACTGTATGTGGAATCTCACCACCAGGGAGCAGTTTACAGAGGTAGGTGTAGGGCAGTAATCTAAACATGGCTGTGTGTAGAATCTCACCACCAGGGGGCAGTTTACAGAGGTAGGTGTAGGGCAGTAATCTAAACACGACTGTATGTAGAATCTCACCACCAGGGGGCAGTTTACAGAGGTATGTGTAGGGCAGTAATCTAAACACGACTGTATGTAGAACCTCACCACCAGGGGGCAGTTTACAGAGGTATGTGTAGGGCAGTAATCTAAACACGACTGTATCTACACTATCACCACCAGGGGGCAGGTTATAGAGGTAGGTGTAGGGCAGTAATCTACCACCAGGGGGCAGAATGGCACTGCGAGCTGTAGTCAGACTTGTGTTTTTGCCCGCTGGTATCCTGTTGACCTCTTGTGAGTCGAGGGTAGCAACGTTTTCAATATTTAATTGTTAGTATTATATACCAAACAGATTTCCTTTTTTTCTTTTTTGGTAGCTGTTTGTTATTCATGGAATACAATTATTTTGGCATAAGTGCAGATATTTACACAAATTAGGCCGTTAATGCAGAGGAATACATAGATTAGTTTAGATTAAAATGCGTGGGTTAATGCAATGTACTCCTACTGATTGATTGCTTGAAATCCCACGAATTCCTGATGATGTCATCAGTTGCCGTAAATACAATCGTACTCAGATGGTAGTTTGCAGATTCACATAGGATAGTAGTTGATAATAAAAACATGTGCTAGTATATGTTGCAATGAAGTCACTTCGGATGAGTTCAATCAGATGATAGTTGCTAGAGTAATAGGCAATGATTTTTCATAGTTGACTCATGTTCACAATTTCTTTGTCGATGAAATGCCAGTAAACCTTCACATAGAATTGTTCTGCGTTTACGTTCGCAAATACCTTAAACTTAAGATGTGAGCAGCTTAATGCATCCCGCTGTGTGACTGTTTCCTAACGCACCCAGTCTACTTACTTAACAATCCGTCCCACCATGTGACTGTTTCCTAACGCACCCAGTCTACTTACTTAACAATCCGTCCCACCATGTGACTGTTTCCTAATGCACCCAGTCTACTTACTTAACAATCCGTCCTGCTGTGTGACTGTTTCCTAATGTACCCAGTATACTTACTTAACAAGCCATCCCGCTGTGTGACTGTTTCCTAATGCACCCAGTCTACTTACTTAACAATCCGTCCTGCTGTGTGACTGTTTCCTAACGCACCCAGTCTACTTACTTAATAAGCCATCCCACCATGTGACTGTTTCCTAACGCACCCAGTCTACTTAACAATCCGTCCTGCTGTGTGACTGTTTCCTAATGTACCCAGTATACTTACTTAACAAGCCATCCCGCTGTGTGACTGTTTCCTAACGCACCCAGTCTACTTACTTAACAATCCGTCCTGCTGTCTGACTGTTTCCTAATGTACCCAGTATACTTACTTAACAAGCCATCCCGCTGTGTGACTGTTTCCTAACGCACCCAGTCTACTTACTTAACAATCCATCCCACCATGTGACCGTTTCCTAATGCACCCAGTCTACTTACTTAACAATCCGTCCTGCTGTGTGACTGTTTCCTAATGTACCCAGTATACTTACTTAACAATCCATCCCGCTGTGTGACTGTTTCTTAACGCACCCAGTCTACTTACTTAACAATCCGTCCTGCTGTGGGACTGTTTCGTAATGTACCCAGTATACTTACTTAACAAGCCATCCCGCTGTGTGACTGTTTCCTAACGCACCTAGTCTACTTACTTAACAATCCGTCCTGCTGTGTGACTGTTTCCTAATGTACCCAGTATACTTACTTAACAAGCCATCCCGCTGTGTGACTGTTTCCTAACGCACCTAGTCTACTTACTTAACAATCCGTCCTGCTGTGTGACTGTTTCCTAATGTACCCAGTATACTTACTTAACAATCCATCCCCCTGTGTGACTGTTTCCTAACGCACCCAGTCTACTTACTTAACAATCCGTCCTGCTGTGTGACTGTTTCCTAACGCACCCAGTCTACTTACTTTACAAGCCATCCCCCTGTGTGACTGTTTCCTAACGCACCCAGTCTACTTCTTCATCCCCATCTATCCCGCTCGAGCAGACAGACCCAGAAAGTTGCCTCGTGCTACTTCCACGCCTGAGTTTGTCTGAGTGCTCAAACCCCAGGCTGTTGTTTTACATCCCCCTGCCCAGACTACACAGCCTAACCTTTGAACCGCTTGCTGTGACCGGTGCCCCACTTGCTGTGAACTTTGCCCCACTTGCCGTGATATTTGCCCCGCTTACTGTGACCATTGCCCTGACTGATGTCACCTTTGTCCCGCCTGCTGTGACCTTTGCCATGCCTGTTGTGACATTTGTTCTGCCTGCTGTGACCTTTGCCCAGTCTGCTGTGACCTTTGCCCAGTCTGTTGTGACCTTTACTCTGCCTGATGTGACCTTTGACCCCACCTGCTGTGACAGTTGCCCCACCTGATGTGACCTTTGCCCTGCCTGATGTGACCTTTTCCCTGCCTGATGTGACCTTTTCCCCGCCTGATGTGACCTTTGCCCAGCCTGCCTGCTGTGACCTTTGCCCTGCCTGTTGTGACCTTTGACCCCTGCCTCCTGTGACCATTGCCCCGCCTGCTGTGGACCATTGACCTGCCTGCTGTGACCTTTGCCCTGCCTGATGTGACCTTTGCCCAGCCTGCTGTGACCTTTGCCTTGCCTGCTGTGACCTTTGGCCTGCCTGCTGTGACCTTTGCCCCCATCCCACAGATGTGACCTTTGCCCAGCCTGCCTGATGTGACCTTTGCCCTGCCTGCTGTGACCTTTGCCCTGCCTGCTGTGGACCTTTGACCCACCTGCTGTGACCTTTGCCCTGCCTGCTGTGACCTTTGCCCCACCTGATGTGACCTTTGACCCCCATCTCACAGATGGGACCTTTGCCCTGCCTAATGTGACCTTTGCCCATCCTGACTGATGTGACCTTCGCCTCGCCTGCTGTGACATTTGCCCTGCCTGCTGTGACTGTTGCCCCTCCTGCTGTGACCTTTGACCCGCCTAATGTGACCGTTGCCCAGCCTGATGTGACCTTTGACCCCCACCTGCTGTGACCTTTGACCCACCTGCTGTGACCGTTGACCCACCTGCTGTGACCTTTGACCTGCCTGATGTGACCTTTGACCCCCACCTGTTGTGACCTTTGACCCCGCCTGCTGTGACCTTTGACCCGCCTGCTGTGCGGCCCTTACGTGCAACTTCACTGAGACCTGTCCCTGTAGCCTGACATCATTACCCATAATTCCAGTTGGTCGCTGATCCAGAGGTGGCTGCCAAAAGGAAACTGAAGAAGAATTTGGCCAAACACGAGGCGAAGAAAAGAAAGCTGCAAGACTACCGACCTCTGAAGCGAATCAAGAAGGCACGTCCGGCGGGCAGCCTGGACAGCTAGTGTCCAACCAGCTGTAGTGAGCGCTGTGCTCGCAAGGGACCGGGACAGTTGTCCAACCAGCTGTAGGGGCGGCACTGTCCACATGACAGTAGTGAGCACTGTGCCCGCTAGGGGGCGGTACTGTCCAACCAGCTGTAGTGAGCGCTGTGCCCGCTAGGGGGCGGAATGTCAAACCAGCTGTAGTGAGCGCTGTGCCCACTAGGGGATGGCACTGTCCACATGAAAGTAGTGAGCGGTGTACCCGCTAGGTGGCGGCACAGCGCCCTGCGTCGCCGGTGTCATGCGTCCCGTGATATTTCCCACTAGGGGGCGGGTCGAAGCTCTACATAGCTGAAGGAGGATTGATCATTGGAGAAGCAGACGATTGAACACAACAGACCGGTTAACGTTGCATAGTCAGAGCAAAGTGTCAAATGTGAAGTCTAAACACTTAACCCAGATTGACTCCTACATACACAACTTATACTGGTCACCTATTAAGCATTTGTTGCTGCGTAAAAGGGGAAACTGAGTCAATTTAATATAACCTGTTACTGCAGAAGCCTAGTGTCAGAGTATTGACATGCTTGCCAACATTAATTTAGCATATTTACACTTTAAATATCTCAAAGTAACTTTAGGGTAGCTTATAACCAGCCTCATATCTTTATTTTCAAAATGACAAACTCAAAGCCATCGGACTGATTTTAAAGTTGCATAGTCCGATGGCGTTTGAATTTTTGTCTTATTGTTTAAATATATATATCAAATTGATCGTTATGACCTACTAATCATTAGTCGACAGTCATATTGATGAAAAATAGCTAGTTTTGAAGCAATTTGAGTAGAAAGAACCAACAATATTTTCAGCAAGCTTTTCAAAAATCCTCTCGCTATGACCCGTATTGACATCTTGGAGTGATCTAAATCAAATATAACCTGACCAGGTTCTTGGATTTACGGTCAAGGCTAATGAGGCTATGAGGTTGCCCTAATTGGTTAATGGTGTTCTTCCTTGATGGCTGTCTCAAAGTAGGTGTCCAAAGGGATGGGGGTAATACATTCACTGGTTATTCTGTATATGCTATCATAAAGCCTTACTTAATGCACCCGTGTCTAAGTTGGATTTGTAGAATCAAATCTAGGTCAGGGTTTTGGTTCTGAAACAAATATGTTTTATCGGACCATGCAACTTTAAGTGTGCTTTCCGTGATAGTGTAGGTCACGTGACCGCCTCGTCTGAGTGGCAGTCCGACTTTGTTAAATAGACTTGTAAAGAGTCAGTGTTCCTGTTTAATGACTTTCAACAACTTTGCAATGATCGATGTGAGAAATAATGTGTTTCACGCTCTAGTTGATTTTATTTAGACATTGTCAAATAAATGACCATCACCATTTGTAAGATGTTTTTATTCCCAAGTTATTATCTGGCAGGACACGTTTTGCACTGAAAACTGAGTATCGTAACTACAGGCAATTTGCACTATTGTGACTTGTCTAACTATTGTAACTTAATGTAAGCAGACAATCTACACTACTGTAGTTAGTTGGGGTTTTACGCCCTGGCGACATCTGGGGTCATATGAGGACATGTGCCGACTTGTGACTGCATCGCGATGTGAGATCCTATTCAATCTTTTATCTGGGCTGCCTCCTGTGACATGTTGTAAAGACTAGGTCTCCATGAAGTAAAGTTGAATCCTTCCTCCAACTAATAGATTTACCACTCGTCGTGGTCACCAGTATGTAAAGTCTACTGCTCAAATCTGTGGTTGTGTAGGCAGGCTATAGTGAAATCAATACAGACGAGAAAGGAAGAGTATAAAGTGTGAAAGAAGAGCGAGAGTCAAACCTTCTGGTTGATTATTTATATGGTACATGGATTCAGTGTAGAGTATCACCCCACCCCATTCTCCCAATGAGAAACAAGCATTCTTAGCTCTACCAATAGGGATCCAGCATTCCTGGTCCCCATGGTTACCAGTGATCTGCCCACCACCACCAAGCTATGTGGCTCCCTTGGCCACCACCTGCCTTGAGCCTGAGTGTGGTGATCCTGACTAGCAGAGGGGGGGGGGGGGGGGGGGGGGAGAGGTTAGTGTGCCAGCACCACTATGTCTATTTACCTATCAATCAAGCACCACCATCAACTACATAAACACATATATGCACCTGGTCACGTATACCCGTTTCGTAATAGAACATTTGCATTCCCCCAGCAATGCTTTATTATCGGAATATTTTACAGCTGTGTGGGTGTTTGAAGTGACGTGATGCTGTGTATATGTTTGAGGTGACATGGTGCTGTGTGGGTGTTTGAAGTGACGTGATACTGTGTATATGTTTGAGGTGACGTGGTGCTGTGTGGGTATTTGAAGTGAAGTGATGCTGTGTGGGTGTTTGAAGTGACGTGATGCTGTGTGGGTGTTTGAGGTGACATGGTGCTGTGTGGGTATTTGAAGTGAAGTGATGCTGTGCGGGTGTTTGAAGTGACGTGATGCTGTGTATATGTTTGAGGTGACATGGTGCTGTGCGGGTGTTTGAAGTGATGTGATGCTGTGCGGGTGTTTGAAGTGACGTGATGCTGTGTGGGTGTTTGAAGTGAAGTGATGCTGTGTGTGTGTTTGAGGTGACGTGATGCTGTGTGGGTGTTTGAAGTGACGTGATGCTGTGTATATGTTTGAGGTGACATGGTGCTGTGCGGGTGTTTGAAGTGAAGTGATGCTGTGTGTGTGTTTGAGGTGACATGATGCTGTGTGGGTGTTTGAAGTGATGTGATGCTGTGTATATGTTTGAGGTGACATGGTGCTGTGTGGGTATTTGAAGTGAAGTGATGCTGTGCGGGTGTTTGAAGTGACGTGGTGCTGTGCGGGTGTTTGAAGTGAAGTGATGCTGTGTGTGTGTTTGAGGTGACGTGATGCTGTGTGGGTGTTTGAAGTGATGTGATGCTGTGTGGGTTTTTGAAGTGAGGTGACACTGTGTGTGTGTTGGAGGTGACATGATGCTGTGCGGGTGTTCGAAGTGACGTGACGCTGTGTGGGTGTTTGAGGTGATGTGATGCTGTGTGGGTGTTTGAAGTGACGTGATGTTCTGCGGGTGTTGGAGGTGACATGATGCTGTGTGTGTGTTTGAAGTGATTTGATGCTGTGCAGGTGTTCGAAGTGACATGACACTGTGCGGGTGTTTGAAGTGATGTGAGGCTCTGCGGGTGTTTGAGGTGATGTGATGCTGTGCGGGTGTTTGAAGTGATGTGAGGCTCTGTGGGTGTTTGGGGTGATGTGATGCTGTGTGGGTGTTTGAAGTGACATGACGCTGTGCGGGTGTTCGAAATGACATGACGTTAAGTGGGTGTTCAAAGAGATGTGATGCTATGCGGGTGTTTGAGGTGACCTGATGCTGTGTGGGTGTTTGAAGTGACATGATGCTGTTTGGGTGTTTGAAGTGACGTCATGCTGTGCAGTGTTTGAAGTAACGTGATTGTGTGTGGGTGTTTGAAGTGATGTGATGCTGTGTTGGTGTTTGAGGTCACATGACACTGTGTGGGTCTTGGAAGTGATGTGCTGCTGTGTGGCTGTTTGAGGTGACATGATGCTGTGCGGATGTTTGAAGTGACGTGATGATGTGCGGGTGTTGCGACGTGCGGCGGAACAACATGTCAACGTCCCGCCAGCGGGTTCCCAGCGTGCCATCGGCGCGCTGTCGGTGTGGGGGTGGCACGTTGGTGTCGTGTTAGTACCGTGTCAACGCGTAAATACCCGCCAGCAACACGTTAGGACGCGCCCGCAGCGCGTCCACATCCGCCGCCAACGCGTCCAGGCGCGCCGGCAACACGTCCAACGCGCCGAGAAACGCTGGAGCAACGCCAATAGCGCCCCGGCTACCCGTCGATGGGACGTTACCGACGCGTTGACGGAACGCTCGCAGTTTGGGGGGGGAAACCCAACGTTGATCAACGGTCTGCCAGCGTTCCCCCGGCGCGCCGCCAACGGGTGTCGACGTGTTGCTAACGCGTCCGTAATGCGCCCGCCAACACGCTGACCTCCCATACCACATTGTATGAGAGCAACTGGTCTTTGATGACGCTGTAAGTTATACACAGCAGTGGAAATCCAAATTGGCAGAAGTGATGGCTAGGGTAATCGAACGACCGACCTTCAGATTAGGAGACCGACCTAGAAAAAAGTCAGACTCTAACCACTGCGCCACAGAGAACACCACAGGATTATTACAGATCGCTAGTTGTGGTTGGGTTAGGGTTCAGAAGTGATAGGTTTTATTTTTTTATTTGCAATGTTTTGAAAGCTTTGGATAGGCACACACATCTTTATGAATGTAACGAACTGAAATTCAGCGAATTTGACAGCTTTTCACGGTTTGAAGATTATAAAGGTGATTTTGGGGGTGGGGGGCGGGGCGGGGCGGTGCGGGGGATTGAAATATTGCTGGATAGACTACATCACGATTCCGACTGCGCATGCGCTGAAAACGGCTGTGGGAGCAAAGCAAAGGCGTACGGCCATTGAGTTTGCCGATACGCGCATTGAAAAATGTTACTTTTATTCCAAATTAATAGAAATCCAAAACCCTAACCTTATAAATTTAATATAATCTTTTTGTTAAACATGTTTTCTATATGTGTTCCAAGAGGGTTGTGCCTAGGTGGTGTGGTTTTATCAATATTTTACTTTTTCTGTATGGAGATTGTTCACTGCCATTGACAATGCATTGAGTACTCTGGCTATGGCTCTAACACTAGTCTGAGTGCCTAGATCTTTCTAAATCTAAATGCACATGGCATAAGATGTGCTGATTATATTGATGTAAATGCAATGCTGGATAAAAGATTAATATCTTAATTTATTATATATATTTTTTTAGTTGTATTCAATGTTTCAAACAAGAGCTGAGACTAGCACATTTCATAGCTGCACCCATTGTATTAGCATGTGCCATGTGCTTTTGGCAGGGTTGTTTTGCGCTGACCCATCCCACAATGCACCACGCCGCTGGAACCGTGATGTAGTCTATTGGTTTCTATGCAAAGCTGCACTCATCTACTCTGTTTGGCCAACCAGGGCCTTTCAAAGTGACGTGACAGTGATGTCACTGGTTAACGTGCTATAATTAACAAGGCACCAGCACGGTGTGACGTCACACTGAGCCCGCTGACACCTGCTGACATGAGACATGCACAGACGTGTCAGTATGTGCGCCTCCCAGTTCCAGGCTTGGTACAAACAGCTGTTGGTACAAACAGATGTTGGTACAAACAGCTGTTGGTACAAACCCTGCTTTGCTTGCTTTTCGTGAACTTTGCTATTGAAAGTTTAGCTGACCCTGGCCACATAACTACAACTAGTACAAGGCCGTGACGTTGTTCAGTTCCAACTGACAACGCATCCACACGCTATACACTCACACACCAGTATCCCATCACACACCATGACACCCCACCCCACCCCACCCCCACCAGTGTGTCCCCGCGAGCCTCATGTTGATTGGTGGAACTGACCATGCTATACACTCACACACCAGTATCCCATCACACACCATGGTTCCCCCCCCCCCCCCCCCCCCCCACCAGTGTGTCCCCGTGAGCCTCATGTTGATTGGTGGAACTGACCACGCATCAGCACGCTATACACTCACACCAGTATCCCATCACACACCATGATCCCCCCCCCCCCCCCCACCAGTGTGTCCCCGTGAGCCTCATGTTGATTGGTGGAACTGACCAAGCTCTACACTCACACACCAGTATCCCATCACACACCATGATCCCCCCCCCCCCCCACCAGTGTGTCCCCGTGAGCCTCATGTTGATTGGTGGAACTGACCACGCATCCACACGCTATACACTCACACACCAGTATCCCATCACACACCATGGTCCCCACCGGTGTGTCCCCGTGAGCCTCATGTTGATTGGTGGAACTGACCACGCATCCACACGCTATACACTCACACACCAGTATCCCATCACATACCATGGTCCCCCCCCCCCCCCCCCCCGGTGTGTCCCCGCGAGCCTCATGTTGATTGGTGTGTTAGGCGTAACATAACTTACAACTAACTACGGGAGATGGCTCCGGTACTCACACGTCTCAGACATGTGAAAGTTTCAGACGTGTCAAAGTCTCAGAGTGTTCGGCGCTCCGTACACCGTTGTCTGATGGTAAGCTCTGACTGCTGGTGACCCATTAGTGTCGCCGCCATTGGGAGGGGGGGGGGGGGTGTAGGGGTGTACACGGGGCAGGCTGGTTGTAGGCCTACACCAGGAGAGGCTGGTTGTAGGCCTACACCGGGAGAGGCTAGTTGTAGGCCTACACCGGGACAGGCTGGTTGTAGGCCTACAGCAGGACAGGCTGGTTTTAGGCCTACACCAGGACAGGCTGGTTGTAGGCCTACACCGGGACAGGCTGGTTGTAGGCCTACACCAGGACAGACTGGTGGTAGGCCTACACCAGGACAGGCTGTTTGTAGGCCTACACCAGGACAGGCTGGTTGTAGGCCTACACCAGGACAGGCTGGTTGTAGGCCTACACCAGGACAGGCTGGCTGTAGGCCTACACCGGAACAGGCTGGTTGTAGGCTTACACCGGACAGACTGGTGGTAGGCCTACACCATGACTGGCTGGTGGTAGGCATACACAGGGACAGGCTAGTTGTAGGCTTACACCAGACAGACTGGTTGTAGGCCTACACCAGGAAGGCTGGATGTAGGCCTACACCAGAACATATTGGTTGTAGGGCAGCACCGGACAGGCTGGGTTGTAGGCCTACACCAGGATAGGCTGGTTGTAGGCCTACACTGGGACAGGCTGGGTTTTAGGCCAACACTGGAACAGGCTGGTTTTAGGCCTACACCAGGACAAGCTGGGTTGTAGGCCTACACTGGACAGGCTGGTTGTAGGCCAACACCAGGACAGTCTGGTTGTAGGCCTACACAGACCAGGCTGGTTGTAGGCCTACGGCAGGACAGGCTGGTTGTAGGCCTACACCGGGACATGCTGGTCATAGGCCTACACAGGGACAGGCTGATTGTAGGCTTAGACTGGGACAGGCTGGTTGTAGGCCTACACCGGGACAGGCTGGTTGTAGGCCTACACCAGGATAGGCTGGTTGTAGGCTTACACCGGGACAGTCTGGGTTGTAGGCTTACACCGGGACAGGTTGGTTATAGGCTTACACCGGGACAGGCTGGTTGTAGGCCTACACCGGGACAGGCTGGGTTGTAGGCTTACACTGGGACAGGTTGGTTGTAGGCTTACACTGGGACAGGCTGGTTGTAGGCTTACACTGGGACAGGCTGGTTCTAGGCTTACACCAGGACAGGCTGGTTCTAGGCCTACACCAGAATAGGCTGGTTGTAGGCCTACACCAGGACAGGCTGAGTTGTAGGCCTACACCGCGACAGGCTGGGTTGTAGGCCTACACCGGGGCAGGCTGGTTGTAGGCCTACACCGGGACAGGCTGGTTGTAGGCCTACACCTGGACAGGCTGGTCGTAGGCCTACATAGGGACAGGCTGGTTGTAGGCCTACACAGAGACAGGCTGGATGTAGGCCTACACAGGGACAGGCTGGTTGTAGGCCTACACCTGGACAGGCTGGTCGTAGGCCTACATAGGGACAGTCTGGTTGTAGGCCTACACAGAGACAGACTGGATGTAGGCCTACACAGGGACAGGCTGGTTGTAGGCCTACACCCGGACAGGCTGGGTTGCTGTGACTAATGAAGCAGTGCGTGTTTATGGACCGAGTCGGGCAGACTTTAAACACAACAGTACGGTAATACACTGTGGTCGGGCAGACTTTAAACACAACATTACAGTAATACAATGTGGTCGGGCAGACTTTAAACACAACATTACAGTAATGCACTGTGGTCGGGCAGACTTTAAAAACAACATTACAGTAATACACTGTGGTCGGGCAGACTTTAAACACAGCATTACAGTAATACACTGTGGTCGGGCAGACTTTAAACACAGCATTACAGTAATGCACTATGGTCAGGCAGACTTTAAACACAACATTACAGTAATACACTGTGGTCGGGCAGACTTTAAACACAACAGTACGGTAATACACTGTGGTCGGGCAGACTTTAAACGCAACATTACAGTAATACACTATGGTCAGGCAGACTTTAAGCACAACATTACAGTAATACACTGTGGTCGGGCAGACTTTAAACACAACAGTACGGTAATACACTGTGGTCGGGCAGACTTTAAACACAGCATTACAGTAATGCACTATGGTCGGGCAGACTTTAAATGCAACATTACAGTAATGCACTGTGGTCGGGCAGAACGCAACATTACAGTAATGCACTGTGGTCAGGCAGACTTTAAGCACAACATTACAGTAATACACTGTGGTCGGGCAGACTTTAAACGCAACATTACAGTAATGCACTATGGTCGGGCAGACTTTAAACGCAACATTACAGTAATGCACTGTGGTCGGGCAGACTTTAAACACAACATTACAGTAATGCACTATGGTCGGGCAGACTTTAAACACAACATTATAGTAATGCACTATGGTCGGGCAGACTTCAAACGCAACATTACAGTAATACACTGTGGTCGGGCAGACTTTAAACGCAACATTACAGTAATGCACTATGGTCGGGCAGACTTTAAACGCAACATTACAGTAATACACTGTGGTCGGGCAGACTTTAAACACAACATTACAGTAATGCACTATGGTCGGGCAGACTTTAAACGCAACATTACAGTAATGCACTGTGGTCGGGCAGACTTTAAACACAACATTACAGTAATGCACTGTAGCCGGGCAGACTTTAAAAACAACATTACAGTAATACACTGTGGTCGGGCAGACTTTAAACACAGCATTACAGTAATACACTGTGGTCGGGCAGACTTTAAGCACAGCATTACAGTAATGCACTATGGTCAGGCAGACTTTAAACACAACATTACAGTAATACACTGTGGTCGGGCAGACTTTAAACACAACAGTACGGTAATACACTGTGGTCGGGCAGACTTTAAACGCAACATTACAGTAATACACTATGGTCAGGCAGACTTTAAACACAACATTACAGTAATACACTGTGGTCGGGCAGACTTTAAGCACAACAGTACGGTAATACACTGTGGTCGGGCAGACTTTAAACACAGCATTACAGTAATGCACTATGGTCGGGCAGACTTTAAACGCAACATTACAGTAATGCACTGTGGTCGGGCAGACTTTAAACGCAACATTACAGTAATGCACTGTGGTCGGGCAGACTTTAAACACAACATTACAGTAATACACTGTGGTCGGGCAGACTTTAAACACAACATTACAGTAATGCACTATGGTCGGGCAGACTTTAAACGCAACATTACAGTAATACACTGTGGTCGGGCAGACTTTAAACGCAACATTACAGTAATGCACTATGGTCGGGCAGACTTTAAACGCAACATTACAGTAATACACTGTGGTCGGGCAGACTTTAAACACAACATTACAGTAATGCACTATGGTCGGGCAGACTTTAAACGCAACATTACAGTAATGCACTATGGTCGGGCAGACTTTAAACGCAACATTACAGTAATGCACTATGGTCGGGCAGACTTTAAACACAGCATTACAGTAATGCACTATGGTCGGGCAGACTTTAAACGCAACATTACAGTAATGCACTATGGTCGGGCAGACTTTAAACACAGCATTACAGTAATGCACTATGGTCGGGCAAACTTTAAACGCAACATTACAGTAATGCACTGTGGTCGGGCAGACTTTAAACGCAACATTACAGTAATGCACTATGGTCGGGCAGACTTTAAACACAGCATTACAGTAATGCACTATGGTCGGGCAGACTTTAAACACAACATTACAGTAATACACTGTGGTCGGGCAGACTTTAAATGCAACATTACTGTAATGCACTATGGTCGGGCATAATTTAAACGCAACATTACAGTAATGCACTATGGTCGGGCAGACTTTAAACGCAACATTACAGTAATGCACTATGGTCGGGCAGACTTTAAACAGCATTACAGTAATGCACAATGGTCGGGCAGACTTTAAACGCAACATTACAGTAATGCACTATGGTCGGGCAGACTTTAAACACAACATTACAGTAATACACTGTGGTCGGGCAGACTTTAAACACAACATTGCAGTAATACACTGTGGTCGGGCAGACTTTAAACGCAACATTACAGTAATGCACTATGGTCGGGCAGACTTTAAACACAACATTACAGTAATGCACTATGGTCGGGCAGACTTTAAACACAACATTACAGTAATGCACTGTGGTCGGGCAGACTTTAAACACAACATTACGGTAATGCACTGTGGTCGGGCAGACTTTAAACACATTACAGTAATGCACTATGGTCGGGCAGACTTTAAACGCAACATTACAGTAATACACTGTGGTCGGGCAGACTTTAAACACAACATTACAGTAATACACTGTGGTCGGGCAGACTTTAAACACAACATTACAGTAATGCACTATGGTCGGGCAGACTGTAAACGCAACATTACAGTAATACACTGTGGTCGGGCAGACTTTAAACACAACATTACAGTAATACACTGTGGTCGGGCAGACTTTAAACACAACATTACAGTAATGCAGTGGTCGGGCAGACTTTAAACACAACATTACAGTAATACACTGTGGTCGGGCAGACTTTAAACACAACATTACAGTAATACACTGTGGTCGGGCAGACTTTAAACACAACATTACGGTAATGCACTGTGGTCGGGCAGACTTTAAACACATTACAGTAATGCACTGTGGTCGGGCAGACTTTAAACACAACATTACAGTAATACACTGTGGTCGGGCAGACTTTAAACACACCATTACAGTAATACACTGTGGTCGGGCAGACTTTAAACACAACATTACAGTAATGCACTGTGGTCGGGCAGACTTTAAACACAACATTACAGTAATACACTGTGGTCGGGCAGACTTTAAACACAACATTACGGTAATGCACTATGGTCGGGCAGACTTTAAACACATTACAGTAATGCACTATGGTCGGGCAGACTTTAAACGCAACATTACAGTAATACACTGTGGTCGGGCAGACTTTAAACACAACATTACAGTAATACACTGTGGTCGGGCAGACTTTAAGCGCAACATTACAGTAATACACTGTGGTCGGGCAGACTTTAAACACAACATTACAGTAATACACTGTGGTCGGGCAGACTTTAAACACAGCATTACAGTAATACACTGTGGTCAGGCAGACTTTAAACACAACATTACAGTAATACACTGTGGTCGGGCAGACTTTAAGCGCAACATTACAGTAATACACTGTGGTCGGGCAGACTTTAAACACAACAGTACGGTAATACACTGTGGTCGGGCAGACTTTAAACACAACATTATGGTAATACACTGTGGTCGGGCAGACTTTAAACACAACATTACAGTAATACACTGTGGTCGGGCAGACTTTAAACACAACATTACAGTAATACACTGTGGTCGGGCAGACTTTAAACACAACAGTACGGTAATACACTGTGGTCGGGCAGACTTTAAACACATTACAGTAATACACTGTGGTCGGGCAGACTTTAAACACAACATTACAGTAATACACTGTGGTCGGGCAGACTTTAAAGTTGCATGGTCAGTAACTTTGATGAAAAATGGTTAGTTTTGGAGAAATTTGAGCTGAAAGAACCCAAAATAATTTCGACAAGCTTGTCAAAAGTCCTGTGGCTATGACCTAGATGACCACGTGATGTGAGATGACCTACTAATCCTGGACCTGACAGGGCTGTAGGTAGGTATTTCTGTTTGGGGTTGAAACATCTTGGGAACGGATTGGTGCCATAGGTCCATGGCATTAGGGTTTTTAACAAAATATTATCTAATGAATTTGCATGTCTCATCTACATATTATTGCTCTGTTACTATTACTGCTATGTCATCCATATGTCTCATCCTCCCTCATACCATACATAGTCCCGATGGCAGATGCAATTTTAATTGACAAATGTAAAAATGTTGAAATTTAAATTGACCAACCAGCATTGAATATCCAACATGGATGGGAGGGGCAACATCCACCTCATTTCCCCTAACCCTCTATGGCCCTGCACAGTGTACCAGACGGGATTGCCATATGAGTTAGAGCGTCCGTCTCCCTTGTTGGTAGACCATGGGATCGAACCCTGGTTGAGTCAAACCAATGACTTACAAATTGATGCTTGTTGCTTCCTAGCCAGGCGATTGGCATTATTAGGATAGGGCAAGGACTGGTTGGCTCAGTGTCAGGATAATGTGACTGAGTGGGATATCAGGTCATGGTGCTGGTGGCCTGGTATCCAAGTGGGGAAGCACTATAACATCGCTATGAGGGCGCACTGTCACAAGTCGGCACCCATCCTGATATGACCTTAGATGTTGCTCGGATGTAAAACAACAAACAAACAAAACCTTGCACAGTAGGCCTACTTGGTTGGGGGAGGCTAATGAGGTCCTGAGATTGGCCTAATTGGTTAATGGTCTCCCTGAATAATAAGTGTTTCAAAGTGAGTGTCCAAAGGGGTGAGACTAAATTTACTGATTATTCTGTATGTGCTGTCCTGGATATATAGGATCAAATGTAAGTCCTTGTTTTAATTTTGACAAAATTACATTTCATCGGTCCATGCAACCTTAAACGCAACATTACTGTAATACACAGTAGTCGGGCAGACTTTAAACGCAACAGTATGGTAATACATACATAAAAGATTCACGCGATGCTTGTAGTACACGGGTGAATGACAATGTAGTCTAAATCGGGTGAAAATAGCGTTAGTATGGAACAACAAGTAGAATGCTTGGCACCAGTGTCAAATGGTTACTTATATCAGTACAGAGTTGGTGAAATGGGAGAGAATGCAAAAAGACATGATGGCGGCCAGAGAACGTTGTCGATTTCACTTTTAAATTGCATTAAAGTATATGTTTTATTATATTTTCCAACTCAAAAGTAGCGGGTAAACATGAAGACATATACAAATAATAAATGTTGCTCCTTAGATTGTGAAATTAGGCTCTCATAAAGACTCAATTCATTAGCCCAATTTTTCGACCATTTTTCTATAAGGCTGGTTTTCACCCCTGTACTGGAAGTATGGGGTGAATCTTTTATCTAGGTAATACACTGTAGCCGGGCAGACTAAACGCAACAGTACGGTAATACACTGTAGCCGGGCAGACTTTAAATGCAACATTACTGTAATACACTGTAGCCGGGCAGACTTTAAACGCAACATTACTGTAATACACTGTAGCCGGGCAGACTTTAAATGCAACATTACTGTAATACACTGTAGCCGGGCAGACTAAACGCAACAGTACGGTAATACACTGTAGCCGGGCAGACTTTAAATGCAACATTACTGTAATACACTGTAGCCGGGCAGACTTTAAACGCAACATTACTGTAATACACTGTAGCCGGGCAGACTTTAAACGCAACATTACTGTAATACACTGTAGCCGGGCAGACTTTAAACGCAACATTACTGTAATACACTGTAGCCGGGCAGACTTTAAACGCAACAGAGGTAAACACTTAGCGGCAGACTAAACGCAACAGTACGGTAATACACTGTAGCCGGGCAGACTTTAAACGCAACATTACTGTAATACACTGTAGCCGGGCAGACTTTAAACGCAACATTACTGTAATACACTGTAGCCAGGCAGACTAAACGCAACAGTATGGTAATACACTGTAGCCGGGCAGACTTTAAACGCAACATTACTGTAATACACTGTAGCCGGGCAGACTTTAAACGCAACATTACTGTAATACACTGTAGCCGGGCAGACTTTAAACACAACATTACTGTAATACACTGTGGTCGGGCAGACTTTAAACGCAAGATTACTGTAATACACTGTAGCCGGGCAGACTTTAAATGCAACATTACTGTAATACATTGTAGCCAGGCAGACTTTAAACGCAACATTACTGTAATACACTGTAGCCGGGCAGACCGTCTGGACGCTTAGCACCGCCCAAGGCGCCGTGTGGGCGCTGTGCGGCGCTGTGTGGCGCCGCCCGCTCCGCGCCGGGCTGGGTGGCGTCAGGCCGGCGCCGAGCCCGGGGCCGCGTTCTGCTGCGTCATACTCCGCACTGGCGCCACCTGGCGACGTGTTGACGCAACCAGAGCCACCTGGCGCCACCTGGTGACATTCCGCCGTCCCAGGTACCCGCGGCCCGCGCCAGGATGAGTCAGACGCGCGGTCTGCGGCCAGCAGCGCCGCCCACCACGAAGCAGCGCCGCCACTTGGCACAGGAAGTGGGCACCGGAAGTTGGCGATAAAAGGTGCGTACGGTCGCCATGTGCACAGAGCGGCGCGCCGCCCGGACGACGCGCGCTGAGACCCGAGCGACCCGGCTCCCACAGCGCCGCCATGCCGGCCGCCCTGACGGCTGCCCGCCGCCTACTCACCCTGCTCGCCGTCCTGTCGCCGCCCGCCGCCCGGCCCGCCTACGGCGCCTCTTACACCACGGGTAGGTAACCCGCCCGTGCCGTGCCGTGCCGTGCCGTTTGTATTCTCTGCTTATGGCGTGGTATGTTTGGTCTGCAACAGGGGTCGAACCTTTTCCTGTACACCGGAATGACTACTAACTTAGTAACTATGGATTAAGCAGGTGGCAGGACTTACTTGGCTGCTCGGAAGGGCAGGTGACGACTCAACCGGCCCACACAACCTGCCTACATAGCCTGCCTACACAACCTTCCTACATTAACTGCCTACACAACCTGCATACACAACCTGCCTATTATATTATTGCTAAGCACAGTTATCATCCACTTTTAAATCAAATTAAGGATCTGTGGCTATCTATGTATGGACGTGAGTCAAGGAAACCCTGACAAAGGGATACCAAGTCCGGTAAATTGGCTGTCATGTATCAAATACTCCAAATACTCCCCTATAAATCTATGACTGTCAGTATATGATGTGTGGGCTAAAGTAATTTGTACTGTGTGTAGGTTGCCGCTGCTGGTACTGTCAGTAAACGCTGTACACACACTGTGCACACACTGTACACACAGAAACCTTGTGTTGTGGCAGCTGCTGGTACTGTCAGTACACACAGCAACCTTGTGATATGTGCAGGTGGCAGCTGCAAGTACTGTCAGTACACACAGTAACCTTGTGTTGTGTGCAGGTAGCAGCTGCAGATACTGTCAGTCCACACAGTAACCTTGTGTTGTGTGCAGGTGGCAGCTGCAGATACTGTCAGTACACACAGTACCCTAGTGATGTGTGCAGGTGGCAGCTGCAAGTACTGTCAGTACACACAGTAACCTTGTGTTGTGTGCAGGTGGCAGCTGCTGGTACTGTCAGTGCACACAGTAACCTTGTGTGGTGTGCAGGTGGCAGCTGCTGGTACTGTCAGTGCACACAGTAACCTTGTGTTGTGTGCAGGTGGCAGCTGCTGGTACTGTCAGTGCACACAGTAACCTTGTGTTGTGTGCAGGTGGCAGCTGCTGGTACTCTCAGTTCACACAGTAACCTTGTGTTGTGTGCAGGTGGCAGCTGCAAATACTCTGAGTACACACAGTAACCTTGTGTTGTGTGCAGGTGGCAGCTGCTGGTACTGTCAACACACACTGTACACACAGTAACCTTGTGCTATGAGCAGGTACCAGCTGCTACGACTGTCAGTACGCGCCGTACGGCCGGGCCGGCCCGGGGCGAGATGCATGGCGGGCCAGCTACAGCGGCTTTCACCGGTGCGCTCTGGGACAGGAGGACGACGCGCTCTACGTCAACAAGTGGTCGTGCGCCTCGGAACGCTGCTTCATCAGGAAGGATCCAAATGGCCGTACGTACACGGACCATCACCGTCCTAATTAACTACATAGCTACAAAATTACATTTCATCGGTCCATGCAACCTTAAACGCAACATTACTGTAATACACAGTAGTCGGGCAGACTTTAAACGCAACAGTACGGTAATACATACATAAAAGATTCACGCGATGCTTGTAGTACACGGGTGAATGACAATGTTATTAGGTTGTGCATGCACAACAATACGTACACTGACCATCACCGTCCTAATTAACTACATAGCTGGTGTTAGGTAGTGCATGTACAACAATAGATACACTGACCATCACCGTCCTAATTAACTACATAGCTGGTGTTAGTTGGTGCATGCACAACAATACATACACAAACTGTCACCGTCCTAATTAACTACATAGTTGGTGTTAGGTAGTGCATGCACAGCAATACATACACAAACTGTCACCGTCCTAATGAACTATATAGTTGGTGTTAGGTAGTGCATGCACAACAGTACATACACAAACTGTCACTATCCTAATTAACTACATAGCTGGTGTTAGGTAGTGCATGCACAACAATAGATACACTAACTGTCACCGTCCTAATTAACTACATAGTTGGTGTTAGGTAGTGCATGCACAACAATAGATACACGGACCATCACCGTCCTAATTAACTACATAGCTGGTGTTAGGTAGTGCATGCACAACAATAGATACACTAACTGTCACCGTCCTAATTAACTACATAGCTGGTGTTAGGTAGTGCATGCACAACAATAGATACACAAACTGTCACCGTCCTAATTAATTACATAGTTGGTGTTAGGTAGTGCATGCAAAACAATAAATACACTGACCGTCACCGTCCTAATTAAGTACATCGCTGGTGTTAAGTAGTGCATGCAAAACAAGAGATACACTTAAGTCACCGTCCCAATTACCTACATAGCTAGTATTAGTTGGTGCATGCACAAAAATAGATACACGGACCATCACCGTCCTAATTACCTACATTGCTGGTGTTAGGTAGTGCATGCAAAACAATAGATACACGGACCATCACGTCCTAATTAACTACATAGTTAGTGTTAGGTAGTGCATGCAAAACAGTACATACACAAACTGTCACCATCCTAATTAACTACATAGTTGGTGTTAGGTAGTGCATGCACAACAATAGATACACTGCCCGTCACCGTCCTAATTAACTACATCGCTGGTGTTAGGTAGTGCATGCAAAACAATAGATACACTGACCATCACCATCCTATTTAACTACATTGCTGGTGTTCGGTAGTGCATGCAAAACAATACATACACTGACCGTCACCATCCTAATTACCTACATAGTTGGTGTTAGGTAGTGCATGCAAAACAATACATACACTGACCGTCACCATCCTAATTACCTACATAGTTGGTGTTAGGTAGTGCATGCAAAACAATACATACACTGACCGTCACCATCCTAATTAACTACATAGTTGGTGTTAGGTAGTGCATGCAAAACAATAGATACACGGACCATCACCATCCTAATTACCTACATTGCTGGTGTTAGGTAGTGCATGCACAACAATAGATACACTGACCATCACCATCCTAATTACCTACATTGCTGGTGTTAGGTAGTGCATGCACAACAATAGATACACGGACCGTCACCGTCCTAATTAACTACATAGCTGGTGTTAGGTAGTGCATGCAAAACAATAGATACACTGACCATCACCGTCCTAATTAACTACATAACTGGTGTTAGGTAGTGCATGCAAAACAATACATACACTGACCGTCACCATCCTAATTACCTACATAGTTGGTGTTAGGTAGTGCATGCAAAACAATACATACACTGACCGTCACCATCCTAATTACCTACATAGTTGGTGTTAGGTAGTGCATGCAAAACAATACATACACTGACCGTCACCATCCTAATTAACTACATAGCTGGTGTTAGGTAGTGCATGCAAAACAATAGATACACTGACCATCACCGTCCTAATTACCTACATTGCTGGTGTTAGGTAGTGCATGCACAACAATAGATACACTGACCATCACCATCCTAATTATCTACATAGCTGGTGTTAGGTAGTGCATGCAAAACAATAGATACACGGACCATCACCGTCCTAATTAACTACATAGCTGGTATTAGTTGGTGCATGCACAACAATAGATACACGGACCATCACCGTCCTAATTAACTACATAGCTGGTGTTAGGTAGTGCATGCAAAACAATACATACACGGACCATCACCGTCCTAATTAACTACATAGCTGGTGTTAGGTAGTGCATGCACAACAATAGATACACTGACCATCACCGTCCTAATTAACTACATCGCTGGTGTTAGGTAGTGCATGCACAACAATAGATACACGGACCATCACCGTCCTAATTAACTACATAGCTGGTGTTAGGTAGTGCATGCAAAACAATAGATACACTGACCATCACCGTCCTAATTAACTACATAGCTGGTATTAGGTAGTGCATGCACAACAATAGATACACAAACTGTCACTGTCCTAATTAACTACATCGCTGCTATTAGGTAGTACATGCACAACAATACATACACTGACCATCACCGTCCTAATTAACTATATCGCTGCTATTAGGTAGTACATGCACAACAATAGATACACGGACCGTCACCGTCCTAATTAACTACATAGTTGGTGTTAGGTAGTGCATGCAAAACAATAGATACACTGACCATCACCGTCCTAATTAACTACATAGCTGGTGTTAGGTAGTGCACGCACAACAATAGATACACTGACCGTCACCGTCCTAATTAACTACATAGTTGGTGTTAGGTAGTGCACGCACAACAATAGATACACTGACCGTCACCATCCTAATTAACTACATAGTTGGTGTTAGGTAGTGCACGCACAACAATAGATACACTGACCATCACCGTCCTCATTACCGGCACTGGCAGGGAGTAACGCGGAAGCATGAATGGGAATGACACAGCTTTATTCTCACCACAAACATCGTCAAGGGCTCAAGCGGGGTTAGGTTGTACATGGTCGAGGTAACCCGCGGCGAAGGCTGACATGAGCATGAAGCTATGTATAAATGGTAATTTGAAGATCAACATATGTACAGTGGTTTTTATGAACGGACAAGTCAATACAGTAGTGACATAAATGTAACAGTAGTTTGTGATTATTAATCGTGAATCACGCAAGTTCAGTGAGTATTGAGATAGATCATAGAGTGTCTGGTGATGATTAATTGTCAATCAATTGGCGAGTGTTTTCATCAATCCAGGTATGATTATTTATGGAGTAGCGATAAATGACCATTGAAGATATAGGCATGTCATGATATGTTTAAGTGATAAGTTTTTTAAGTATTAAGAGTTTTTTGTTTTTATTTTTTGTCTCGTTATTGGTTATTGTAATCGAGACAAGTGCAGGTAGAGGGTGGGTGGGGTTTTTTGAGGAGAGATGTGCCGCTGACGAGGGTCAGTGGAAGAGTGGAGAGGCAGGTGCAGGCAGAGGCGTGAGGAAGAGTAGGGGGGGGGGGGGTGAAGGCCTCTGATTGGCTGAGGGGGAGTGAGGCCACCTGGCAGGAGGTGAGTGCTGGCAGGTGGGAGGGGGCTTCCCGAGCTTCCTCCCTGCCCCCGGTAATGACAGCAAATGACCACCTCCGTGATCATTTCACCCAATTAACTACATCGCTGGTGTTAGGTAGTGCAATCACAACAATAGATACACTGACCATCACCGTCCTAATTAACTACATAGCTGGTATTAGGTAGTGCAATCACAACAATAGATACACTGACCATCACTGTCCTAATTAACTACATCGCTGGTGTTAGGTAGTGCATGCAAAACAATACATACACAAACCGTCACCATCCTAATTAACTACATAGCTGGTGTTAGGTAGTGCATGCACAACAATAGATACACAAACTGTCACCATCTTAATTAACTACATAGCTGGTCTTAGTTAGTGCATGCAAAACAATAGATACACGGACCGTTACCATCCTAATTAACTACATAGCTGGTCTTAGTTAATGCATGCCCAACAATAGATACATGGACCGTCACCGTCCTAATTAACTACATTGTGTTAGGTAGTGAATGCACAACATTACATTCACAAGCCTTATTTGAGGCCTTCTCACTAGACGGCATTACAAGTAAAGGGTTACAAAAGATTTTTGGCAATGTTGGAAATCAGCTAAAACACGCTGATCTCTGCTGTGCTTACAGAGGAGTTATGTATTTAGTCAGATGTATATCTGGGCTCAGTCTACATTCTAACACTGTCCCGTGGCATGCTTACCGAGGTGCTATGTAACTATATGAGGCCTACTTGTCTAACTCTACCCTCCAGTGTGTTTACAGAAGTGTTACATAGATAGATTTAATAATCAAGCTTTGCACCCCATGTATGTGTTAACAGAGGTGTTATTGCTCGGCTAGACTTAGAAGCCAATCTTTACCCATGGTCTGTTTACTGAACTAGACTCGGCCTACCTATGTGTTTACATAGATGATAAATTACCCGATTAATCCTACAATCTAACGTGACCCTTTTAACCCCAGATTTCACATAGGTAACTAGATTATGTGTACAATTAAACTTGCCGCTCCCGTGCTTTCACTGGGGTGTTATTTAATTAGGTCAGGCCTACAGTCAAACCCTGCTTCACCGATGTGTTTTTTTTATCTAGGTCAGGCCTACAGTCAAACCCAGCTCCCCAATGTGTTATTTATCTAGGTCAGGCCTACAATCTAACCATGCCCCTGGTGTGTTTATAGTGGTCGTATTTAATTAGGTTAGCCCTACAGCCTAACCTTTGCTTTGCTGTGTTTATAGTGGTGTTATTTGATTAGGTTAGGCCTACAATTTAACCCTGCACCTCTGGTGTGTTTATAGTGGTGTTATTTAATTAGGTTAGGCCTACAATCTAACCATGCCCCTGGTGTGTTTATAGTAGTGGTATTTAATTAGGTTAGGCCTATAATTTAACCATGCCCTTGGCGTGTTTATAGTGGTGGTATTTAATTAGGTTAGGCCTACAACCTAAACTTTCCTCTGGTGTGTTTATAGTGGTTTTATTTGATTAGGTTAAGCCTACAATTTAACCCTGCCCATGGTGTGTTTATAGAGGTCTTATTTGATTAGGTTAAGCCTACAATTTAACCCTGCCCATGGTGTGTTTATAGTGGTCTTATTTGATTAGCTTAAGCCTACAATTTAACCCTGCCGATGGTGTGTTTTTAGTGGTGTTATTTAATTAGGTTAGGCCTACAATTTAACCCTGCCCCTGTTGTGTTTATTGTGGTGTTATTTAATTAGGTTAGGCCTACTATCTAGCCTTGCCCCTGGTGTGTTCATAGTGGTGTTATTTAATTAAGCTAGGCCTACAATCTAACCTTTCCTCTGGTATGTTTATAGAGGTGTTATTTAATTAAGTCAATCTACAATTTAACCCTGCTCCCTGGTGTGTTTATAGTGGTGTTATTTAATTACGTCAGGCCTACAATCAAACCCTGTCCCCTAGTGCGTTTATAGTGGTGTTATTTAATTAGGTTAGGCCTACAATCTAACCTTTCCTCTGGTATGTTTATCGTGGTGTTATTTAATTAGGTAAGGCCTACAATTTAACCCTGCCCCTGGTGTGTTTATTGTGGTGTTATTTAATTAGGTTCGGCCTACAATTTAACCCTGCCCCTGGTGTGTTTATAGTGGTGTTGTTTAATTAGATTAGGCTTACAAGTACAATCTAACTTTTCCTCTGGTGTGTTTACAGAGGTGTTTCGTGGCTGTGCCGACCAGTGGAATCTGCCTTGGGGTATCGACACTAGTTCAAACTGTTCCCACCAGGGACAAAGTGAATCCATCTGGTGGTTTTGTGACGGCCACCTTTGTAACGACGGCTTCCTCCACGACGACTCCCGTTGTGGTCAGAGTGCGGCTGAACCCCAGCGTCCGGCGCCGGGCACCGCCCCGTCCCGACCCTGGGGGCCTCTAGGGGACGGGCAGGTCTCCCCGGGGTCGGGCACCGCCCTTCACCTGCCCGGGGCGCCTCCCGGGACCGGGCCTGGCTCCCCGGGGCCGCCCGCCGAGCAGCCCGAGTACGTGCTGGACCAGGAGACTGTTCACGGCGTCAGTTTCTATGACGGCGCGCGGGGTGTTGTGCAGGGTGACTCAGGGGCGGGCGCGGTTCAGGTCCCCGGGAGGCCTCCTCACCCCGCACCACGTGACTGGGTGCAGGACCCCGCAAGGCCGCCTCACCCTGTACCACGTGACTGGGTGCAGGACCCCGCGGTGCCGCCTCACCCCGCACCACGTGACTGGGTGCAGGACCCTGCAAGGCCGCCTCACCCCGTACCACGTGACTGGGTGCCACCTCACCCCGCACCACGTGACTGGGTGCAGGACCCCGCAAGGCCGCCTCACCTCGCACCACGTGACATGGTGCAGGACCCTGCGAGGCCGCCTCACCCCGCACCACGTGACTGGATGCAGGACCCCGGGGTGCCGCCTCACCCCGCACCACGTGACTGGGTGCAGGACCCTGCGGTGCCGCCTCACCCCGCACCACGTGTCGGAGTGCAGGACCCCATCCCGCCGGCCCGGCAGCAGCCCCAACCCGCCCTGACGCCCCTCCACAGCCACCAGGTGGCCCCGAACAAGGCCCCAGCAGCCCACCTTCACTCGGCAAACACGACGACGACTCCGCCACCGTCCGGCAACCAGCGGGCGACTCGCCCCACGCGGAGAACCCCGACCAATGACGAGAAGAGGCGGCGGGCTGCACACTCTCCAGGCGCAGGAAATCCCCAACCCAAGTACAGGGCAGGACGGTTGGCAGTACACTCTCCAGGCGCAGGAAATCCCCAACCCAAGTACAGGGCAGGACGGCTGGCAGTACACTCTCCAGGCACAGGAAATCCCCAACCGAAGTACAGGGCGGGACGGTTGGCAGTACACTCTCCCAGCACAGGAAATCCCCAACCCAAGTACAGGGCGGGACGGCTGGCAGTACACTCTCCAGGCGCAGGAAATCCCCAACCCAAGTACAGGGCAGGACGGCTGGCAGTACACTCTCTGGGCACAGGAAGTCTTCGACTTGAATACAGGGCTGGGTGGCGGGCTGTACACTCTCCGAGCACAGGAAGTCCTCAACCTGAATACAGGGCAGGACGGTTGGCTGCACACTCTCCCAGCACAGGAAGTCCCCAGCCCAAGTACAGGGCGGGACGGTTGGCTATTCGCTCTCCGGGCACAGGAAGTCCCCAACCTGAATACTGGGCTGGGCAGCGGACTGTACACTCTCCGAGCACAGGAAGTCCCCAACCTGAATACTGGGCTGGGCAGCGGACTGTACACTCTCAGGGCGCAGGTTCTGCGGCCGTCAGGTCCCCGTTCTGGGTTTGGTGGCGCCTCGGTCCCGGGCAGGCGTTCACAAGCCTCGGGGGACAGCGCGCCGGGACCAGCGGGCAGGGCGGGCCCCGGCCTGGTATAGCACCACCACACCCCCAACAAAACGCAAACCTGGGATATGACCAGCTTGGTATAGCACCACGACACCCCCAACAAGACGCAAACCTGGGATATGACCAGCTTGGTATAGCACCACCACACCCCCAACATGATGCAAAGCTGGGATATGACCAGCTTGGTATAGCACCACGACACCCCAAACAAGACACATACCTGGGACATGACCAGCCTGGTATAGCATCACGACACCCCCAACAAGACGCAAACCTGGGACATGACCAGCCTGGTATAGCACCACAACACCCCCAACAAGACGCAAACCTGGGATATGACCAGCCTGGTATAGCATCACGACACCCCCAACAAGACGCAAACCTGGGATATGACCAGCCTGGTATAGCACTGCAACACCCCCAACAAGACGCAAACCTGGGATATGACCAGCTTGGTATAGCACCACGACACCCCCAACAAGATGTAAACCTGGGACATGACCAGCTTGGTATAGCACTGCAACACCCCCAACATGATGCAATCTTGGGACATGATCAGCCTGGTATCGGATCACGACACCCCCAACAAGACGCAAACCTGGGACATGACCAGCTTGGTATAGCACCACGACACCCCCAACAAGACGCAAACCTGGGACATGATCAGCCTGATGTAGCACCACGACACCCCCAACAGGAAACAAACCTGGGATACCATGTACGACCTGTTCAAAGAAACTCCAAGAAGCATTCTGGATACAAGCGTTTCGGATCACGCCACCCTGAGCGCATTGTGGAGCACCTTGGACCTGTACCACATGTCCCAGACAGCGTCGTGCCTCCCAACAAGCAACAGGAGGCAACTCAAGATGGCCGCCACCAAGCCACCACAGGGAAGGCATCGAGTAAAGAGGCGCCTAATGACGATGACGACAACTTCAAGTTGGACGAGAGCCATCAGGCTGCGAATGAAAACAGTGAGCACTCTGCTAAGGGTTTCCCTGCTACCCTGCACCGTCATACCTCACACTGCACCGTCACACCACAAACTGCACCGTCACACCTCACACTGCACCATCACTCCTCACACTGCACCATCACACTTCACACTGCACTGCCACACCTCACACTGCACCGTCACACCTCACATTGCACCATCACACCTCACTGCACCAGCACACCTCACACTGCACCATCACACCACAAACTGCACCGTCACACCTCACACTGCACCTTCACACCTCACACTGCCTACAATCTAACCACACCACGTCACATCTCACACAGGGTTCTTACACTGACTGTAGCACACTGCACTGTCACACCTCACACAGGGTTCTTACACTGACTGTACCACACTGCACTGTCACATCTCACATGGGGTTCTTACACTGACTGTACCACACTGCACTGTCACATCTCACACGGGGGTCTTACACTGACTGTAACACACTGCACTCTTACCACTCACACGGGGTTCTGACACTGACTGTACCACACTGCACTGTCACATCTCACACGGGGTTCTTACACTGACCGTAACACACTGCACTGTCACATCTCACACTACCTTTCTACACTGACTGTAGCACACTGCACTGTCACATCTCACACGGGGTTCTTACACTGACTGTAGCACACTGCACTGTCACATCTCACACAGGGTTCTTACACTGACTGTACCACACTGCACTGTCACATCTCACACGGGGTTCTTACACTGACTGTACCACACTGCCCTGTCACATCTCACACTACGTTCCTACACTGAATGTAGCACACTGCACTGTCACATCTCACAGGGTTCTTACACTGACTGTAGCATACTGCACTGTCATGTCACACAGGGTTATTACACTGACTGTAGCACATTGCACTGTCACATCTCACGTGGGGTTCTTACACTGACTGTCACACACTGCACTGTCACATCACACGGGGTTCTTACACTAACTGTGCCACACTGCACTGTCACACCTCACACTACGTTCTTACACTGACTGTAACACACTGCACCGTCACACCTCACATGGGGTTCTTACACTGACTGTAACACACTGCACTGTCACACCTCACACTGGGGTCTCACACTGACTGTAATGCACTGCACTGTCACATCACACAGGGTTCTTACACTGAATGTAGCACACTGCACTGTCATGTCACACAGAGTTCTTACACTGACTGTAGCACACTGCACTGTCACATCTGACACGGGGTTCTTACACTGACTGTACCACACTGCACTGTCACACCTCACATGGGGTTCTTACACTGACTGTACCACACTGCACTTTCACATCTCACACTGGATTATCACACTGACTGTACAACACTGCACTGTCACACCTCACATGGGTATCTTACACTGACTGTACCACACTGCACTGTCACACCTCACACTTTGTTCTTACACTGACTGTACCACACTGCACTGTCACACCTCACATGGGGTTCTTACACTGACTGTAACACACTGCACTGTCACATCTCACACAGGGTTCTTACACTGACTGTACCACACTGCGCTGTCACATCTCACACAGGGTTCTTAAACTGACTGTAACACACTGCACTGTCACACCTCACACTGGGTTTTTACACTGACTGTACCACACTGCACTGTCACATCTCACACGGGGTTCTTACACTGACTGTAACACACTGCACAGTCACATCTCACGCAGGGTTCTTACACTGACTGTACCACACTGCACTGTCACATCTCACACTGGGTTCTTACACTGACTGTAACAAACTGCACTGTCACATCTCACACTACGTTTCTACACTGACTGTAGCACACTGCACTGTCACATCTCACACGGGGTTCTTACACTGACTGTAACACACTGCACTGTCACATCTCACATGGGGGTCTAACACTGACTGTAACACACTGCACTGTCACATATCACACGGGGTTCTTACACTGACTGTAACACACTGCACTCTTACAACTCACACTGGGTTCTTACACTGACTGTACCACACTGCACGGCCACATCTCACATGGGGTTCTTACACTGACTGTAGCACACTGCACTGTCACTTCACACAGGGTTCTTACAATGACTGTAACACACTGCACTGTCACATCTCACATGGGGTTCTTACACTGACTGTAACACACTGCACTGTCACATCTCACACGGGGTTCTTACACTGACTGTAACACACTGCACTGTTACACCTCACACGGGGGTCTCACACTGACTGTAGCACACTGCACTGTCACACCTCACATGGGGTTCTTACACTGACTGTACCACACTGCACTGTCGCACCTCACATGGGGTTCTTACACTGACTGTAACACACTGCACTGTCACACCTCACACTGGGTTCTTACACTGACTGTAACACACTGCACTGTCACATCTCACACGGGGTTCTTACACTGACTGTAACACACTGCACTGTCACTTCACACAGGGTTCTTACAATGACTGTAACACACTCCACTCTTACAACTCACACAGGGTTCTTACACTGACTGTTCCACACTGCACTGCCACATCTCACACGGGGTTCTTACACTGACTATAGCGCACTGCACTGTCACATCTCACACGGGTTCTTACACTGACTGTACCACACTGCACTGTCACATCTCACACAGGGTTCTTACACTGACTGTAACACACTGCACTGTCACACCTCACACTGGGTTCTTACACTGACTGTAACACACTGCACTGTCACATCTCACACGGGGTTCTTACACTGACTGTAACACACTGCACTGTCACTTCACACAGGGTTCTTACAATGACTGTAACACACTCCACTCTTACAACTCACACAGGGTTCTTACACTGACTGTTCCACACTGCACTGCCACACCTCACACGGAGTTCTTACACTGACTATAGCGCACTGCACTGTCACATCTCACACTATGTTCTTACACTGACTGGAGCACACTGCACTGTCACAGCTCACACACGGTTCTTACACTGACTGGAGCACACTGCACTTTCACATCTCACAGGGTTCTTACACTGACTGTAATACACTGCACTGTCATGTCACACAGAGTTCTTACACTGACTGTACCACACTGCACTGTCACATCTCACTCGGGGGTATTACATTGACTGTAACGTACTGCACTGTCACATCTCACACGGGGTTCTTACACTGACTGTAGCAGACTGCACTGTCACATCTCAAACGGTGGTCTTACACTGACTGTAGCATATTACACTGTAAAATCTCACACAGGGTTCTTACACTAACTGTACCACACTGCACTGTCATGTCACACAGGGTTCTTACACTAACTGTAACACACTGCACTGTCACATCTCACACTATGTTCTTACACTGACTGGAGCACACTGCACTGTCACAGCTCACACACGGTTCTTACACTGACTGTAGCACACTGCACTGTCACAGCTCACACACGTTCTTACACTGACTGTAGCACACTGCACTGTCAAGTCACGCAGGGTTCTTACACTTACTGTAGCACACTGCACTGTCACAGCTCACAGAAGGTTCTGACACTGACTGTAGCACACTGCACTGTCACGCCTCCCACTGGGGTCTCACACTGTATCAGGTGGGTTTGTGGGTAGTAAGTGGAGTGTGGGTATCAGGTGGGTTTGTGGGTGGTAAGTGGAGTGTGGGTATCAGGTGGGTTTGTGGGTGGTAATGGGAGTGTGGGTATCAGGTGGGTTTGTGGGTGGTAACGGGAGTGAGGGTATCAGGTGGGTTTGTGGGTGGTATGTGGAGTGAGGGTATCAGGTGGGTTTGTGGGTGGTAACTGGAGTGTGGGTATCAGGTGGGTTTGTGGGTGGTAAGTGGAGTGAGGGTATCAGGTGGGTGTGTGGGTGGTAAGTGGAGTGTGGGTATCAGGTGGGTTTGTGGGTGGTAAGTGGAGTGTGGGTATCAGGTGGGTTTGTGGGTGGTAAGTGGAGTGTGGTTATCAGGTGGGTTTGTGGGTGGTAAGTGGAGTGAGGGTATCAGGTGGGTTTGTGGGTGGTAAGTGGAGTGTGGGTATCAGGTGGGTTTGTGGGTGGTAAGTGGAGTGTGGGTATCAGGTGGGTTTGTGGGTGGTAAGTGGAGTGTGGGTATCAGGTGGGTTTGTGGGTGGTGAGTGGAGTGAGGGTATCAGGTGGGTTTGTGGGTGGTAAGTGGAGTGTGGGTATCAGGTGGGTTTGTGGGTGGTAACGGGAGTGTGGGTATCAGGTGGGTTTGTGGGTGGTAACGGGAGTGTGGGTATCAGGTGGATTTGTGGGTGGTAAGTGGAGTGTGGGTATCAGGTGGGTTTGTGGGTGGTAAGTGGGGTGAGGGTATCAGGTGGGTTTGTGGGTGGTAAGTGGAGTGTGGTTATCAGGTGGGTTTGTGGGTGGTAACGGGAGTGTGGGTATCAGGTGGGTTTGTGGGTGGTAAGTGGAGTGAGGGTATCAGGTGGGTTTGTGGGTGGTAAGTGGAGTGTGGGTATCAGGTGGGTTTGTGGGTGGTAAGTGGAGTGTGGGTATCAGGTGGGTTTGTGGATGGTAAGTGGAGTGTGGGTATCAGGTGGGTTTGTGGGTGGTAAGTGGAGTGTGGGTATCAGGTGGGTTTGTGGGTGGTAAGTGGAGTGTGGGTATCAGGTGGGTTTGTGGGTGGTAACGGGAGTGTGGGTATCAGGTGGGTTTGTGGGTGGTACGTGGAGTGTGGGTATCAGGTGGGTTTGTGGGTAGTAAGTGGAGAGTGGGTATCAGGTGTGTTTGTGGGTGGTAAGTGGAGTGTGGGTATCAGGTGGGTTTGTGGGTGGTAAGTGGAGTGAGGGTATCAGGTGGGTTTGTGGGTGGTAAGTGGAGTGTGGGTATCAGGTGGGTTTGTGGGTGGTAACGGGAGTGTGGGTATCAGTGGGTTTGTGGGTGGTAAGTGGAGTGTGGGTATCAGGTGGGTTTGTGGGTGGTAAGTGGAGTGTGGGGATCAGGTGGGTTTGTGGGTGGTAAGTGGAGTGTGGGTATCAGGTGGGTTTGTGGGTGGTAAGTGGAGTGAGGGTATCAGGTGGGTTTGTGGGTGGTAACGGGAGTGTGGGTATCAGGTGCATTTGTGGGTGGTAAGTGGAGTGTGGGTATCTGGTGGGTTTGTGGGTGGTAAGTGGAGTGTGGGTATCAGGTGGGTTTGTGGGTGGTAAGTGGAGTGTGGGTATCAGGTGGGTTTGTGGGTGGTAATGGGAGTGAGGGTATCAGGTGGGTTTGTGGGTGGTAAGTGGAGTGTGGGTATCAGGTGGGTTTGTGGGTGGTAAGTGGAGTGTGGGTATCAGGTGGGTTTGTGGGTGGTAAGTGGAGTGTGGGTATCAGGTGGGTTTGTGGGTGGTAAGTGGAGTGAGGGTATCAGGTGGGTTTGTGGGTGGTATGTGGAGTGAGGGTATCAGGTGGGTTTGTGGGTGGTATGTGGAGTGTGGGTATCAGGTGGGTTTGTGGGTGGTAAGTGGAGTGAGGGTATCAGGTGGGTTTGTGGGTGGTAAGTGGAGTGAGGGTATCAGGTGGGTTTGTGGGTGGTAAGTGGAGTGAGGGTATCGGGTGGGTTTGTGGGTGGTAACAGGACTGTGGGTATCAGGTGGGTTTGTGGGTGGTAAGTGGAGTGTGGGTATCAGGTGGGTTTGTGGGTGGTAAGTGGAGTGTGGGTATCAGGTGGGTTTGTGGGTGGTAAGTGGAGTGTGGGTATCAGGTGGGTTTGTGGGTGGTAAGTGGAGTGTGGGTATCAGGTGGGTTTGTGGGTGGTAACGGGAGTGTGGGTATCAGGTGGGTTTGTGGGTGGTAAGTGGAGTGAGGGTATCAGATGTGGTGAGAGGGGCAGACAGTTTAATACTATAGCACCAGGACCAGAGGCCAGGCAGCATGGTGGAGCAGGGCATGCCGATCTATTAGATTTACTTCCTAAGAATGTGTTTTTGTAAAGCCTGGTACACACCTCCCGTATACGATTCACGTGCTAAAACTGACTGACCGTCACAACCCGACCCGTCCCATTTCCCGACTAAAACTGCCCGATTCATTTTCCGAATCTCATAAGATTCAGTCTTAAGCCCTAAAACTGAATTTTAAGTCGCGAATCGGAAGGCTCAGGTGTGTTACTAACTGTTAGGGGGTCACACACCTAAAGACTGAAACCGACTAAAACTCAAACTTAGTCGTGAAACTGGCAGTTTTAGGTTTTATACTGGAGGTGTGTACCGGGCATTATATAATAGAGATCGGTTTGACTTGGGCGCTGGTTACTGGTGATGACACTCCCCGACTGGTACAACTTGCTGTTTGCAGTGTGCTGTCTGACACTGTGTGCTGTTTCCTGTGCTGTCTGACACTGTGCTGCTTCCTATTACAACTTGTATTGCATTGTGTGCTGTCTGACACTGTGCTGCTGCCTGGTACAGGTTGTTGTTTGCACTGTGTGTTGTCTGATGCTTTGTGCTGCTTCCTGGTTAAAACTTGCTGCTTGCACTGTGTGCTGTCTTACTTTCTGTTTGCACTGTGTGCTGTCTGACACTGTGTGCTGTGTATCTGACACGTTGTGCTGTTTCATGGTACAACTTGCTGCTTGCACTTTGTGCTGTCTTAGTTGCTGTTTGCACTGTGTGCTGTCTGACACTGTGCGCTGTTTCCTGTGCTGTCTGACACTGTGCTGCTTCGTGCTGCAGACCCGTGCACCTCGACCTGCCGCCTTACGCTGGGAGCTCTGTACCCCGACCCCGGCAGACCGGACGGCTTCATCCAGTGCGGCCCGGGCCGCCACCAGGGGCCGCCACCAGGGGCCGCCACCAGCAGCCGCCACCAGCAGCCGCCACCGGGGGCCCCCTGCGCCTGTTGCCGGCCTTTCTCCCACACGTGCCCGCCCGGCACGTCCTTCGACCGGCTGCATGCTGTGTGTAGCCAGGCGGGCAGCGGCGCCACGGAGCGACCGGCGTACAGGCCCCTCGACTACTGACCTCAACACCGGCCCCTCGACTACTGACCCCGCCACCACCGGCCCCTCGACTACTGACCCAGCCAACACTGGCCCCTCGACTACTGACCCAGCCAACACCGTCCCCTTGACTACTGACCCCACCAACACCGGCTCCTTGACTACTGACCCTGCCAACACCAGCCACTAGACTACTGACTCCTGACCCCACCAATACCGGCCCCTCGACTACTGACCCCACCACCACTGGCCCCTCGACTACTGACCCTGCCAACACCAGCCACTCGACTACTGACCCCACCAAAACCGGCCCCTCGACTACTGACCCCACCACCACCGGCCCCTCGACTACCGACCCCGCACCTTCGACTACTGACCCCACCACCACCGGCCCCTTGACTACTGACTACTGTCCCCGCCACCACCGGCCCATCAACTACTGACTACTGACCCCACCAACACCGGTCCCTCGACTACTTACCCCGCTAACAGTATCACCGGCCCCCTCGACTACTGACCCTGCCAACACCGGCCCCTCGACTACTGACCCTGCCAACACCGGCCCTTCGACTACTGACGTCGGCCCCCACTGCACGCTGCCCGCCTTTGTTGTTTAGGTAGCTTCTTATATTCTGGTGTATAACTCGTTATGCGAATATTATTTTGAATGGAGTACACCTGTATTACCTGTCTGCTATTACCCATACATCTGTGTTTCTATATATCAATGGGGTTAATTAATATACAGAGGCCGAGAGGACCATATACGACTGAGTACTATTATTATATAACTGTGTAATTGCGGGCCATCGGGCCGACACGCTTCCGCCTGTACGAGGAGCAGTTGTTAGGTGTGCATATACTCGCTTTATTTGCTCATGACTGTGATGTATGTAATGTATGTAATGTTGTTGTTTATTTTTATGCTGTGTTTATACTGTCCATATCATGTAAGCTCAAGTGCTCAGGCTTGTTTTCCATGCTGGCCAGCTGTAGTAGTGGTTTAATCTTTTCACACAGTAGGAGGTGATAAGATGTTTTTGTTTCTCACACAGTAGCAGGTACATGGTGATTATTTAGTATCTGTAGATGTTTGAGCTTGTTTTGTGTTGGGGTTGGCTATCCAAGGTCGATCCGAAATAGGGAAGGACTGCTAAGTAGCTGTAAGGCGTGGCGTTCTTGGCTCGTAGATGTTTGAGCTTGTTTTGTGTTGGGTTTGGCTATCCAAGGTCGATCTGAAATAGGAAAGGACCATTAGATAGCTAATGGTTTTAGTTCTAAGTGTAGGTGTTATTGGTTTTATTTTCTGATCACCCTTTTAGTGGGTGCGAATAGTATATTATTAGTTTTTTTGTTTTTCTTTTACGAGTAGGCTATTTCATAAGTAGTACATTTATAGGCTTGTACGTAGTTTGTAGCTGTTAGTTATCTACTACGGGTGGTCCAGATTACCCCCTTGGGCCAGCCCAGTTTGTGGGCCGTGACCTATCGCATGCCCTTCTGGGGTTTTGCCCCAGGGTCTTTTCAGGGTCTCCCTTTTTTTACATATATATTGTTGTATGTTTTCAGATCGGGAGTCTCTGTTTTTGATGGTTTGTGGTTGTTTGTTATCTACTGAGGGTGGTCCAGGTTTCTCCCTTGGGGCAGCCCCGTTTGTGGGCCATGACTTATCACATGCCCATCCGGGGTTCTGGCCCTAGGGTGTCATCAGCGTCCTCCCTTTTTTACATAGATATTTTTTGTATGTCTTTAGATCAGGGATGTGCCTTTCTTTTACTGATTGGGCATTCCAGGCCTTACCAGCCATTTCTAATGTGCTTCTTTCATGGGCCTTCATGCGGTTCCTTGTTAGTTTTATTAGTGGTGCATTGTTTATTTGTGTATCTCTGGTTGGTTGCTTTTGGTATTTCCTATCGCGACTGTACCCAAATGCGTTTTGAGGTGTACTAGTCTTCTATTTTTTTTAAAGCAATTTTGCTTTGGTTTTCATGTGCAGGTTATAGGTGGGGTGCATTCTGTCCACCCTGAGACATATTTTTAATGCTTTATTTTGTAGGATTTGCAGCTTGTTGAGCAGTTCTTGCTTTGCTCCCATGTATATTGTGTCTCCATAGTCAAAGTACAGGAGTACCATTCCTTTGAAGACCTTTATTGACATTTCTTGTGTCATGAATTTTCTTAATTTGGCAAATAACCAGAGTTTGTGATTTATTTTGTGTATGATTCTTGTCACGCATAGGTTGTTGTTTAGTTGGCTGTCCAGCTCTAGGCCTAAGTATCTGTCGTGCTTTACTTTTTCCAGCACCTGGTTTCCTAGTTTGCACTAGGCGTTACTTTCTGTATGTAATGTGTGTAATGTGTGCACACATACTAATCATCCCACGGGCGCCGGTGTGACGCGCCACCTGATGGGGACCAGCTGGATGTGAAACTAAATAAACGCTCGTTAACCAGACTCCAACGTGTCCACATCATTACAATTACAGTGGGCTGGAGCGCCTTGGCTACCACTCAATACGGGCTAACGACTAGGGTGGGGGGGGGGGGGGGGGGGGGGTCACGCGCGCTCGTGCTTCCCCAATATCTGCCTCACTCGCGTCAAATTTCTACTGGGTGCTGGTGTGCGTGTGTGTTGCTGATGTGTGTGTGTGTGTGGTGTGTGTGGTGTGTGGTGTGTGTGTGGTGGGCTGTGTGGGTGGTGTGGTGTGTGTGGGTGTGGTGTGTGTGTGTGGGGTGCTGGTGTGTGTGTGTCGTGTGTGGTGTGTGTGTGTTGGGTGCTGGTGTGTTGTGTCGGGTGTGTGGTGGTGTGGTGTGTGGTGTGTGTGTGTGTGGTGTGGTGTGTGTGTTGGGGGTGTGTGGCTGGAGTGTGTGTGTGGTGAGTGTGTGTGTGTCGGGGTGCTGGTGTGTGTTTGTCGGGGTGCTGGTGTGTGTGTGTTGGGGTGCTGGTGTGTATGTGTCGGAGTGCTAGTGTGTGTGTGTTGGGGTGCTGGTGTGTGTGTGTTGGGGTGCTGGTGTGTGTGTTGGGGGGCTGGTGTGAGTATCGGGGTGCTGATGTGTGTGTCGATGTGCTGGTGTGTGTGTGTCGATGTGCTGGTGTGTATGTGTCAGAGTGCTGGTGTGTGTGTCGGGGTGCTGGTGTGTGTGTCGGGGTGCTGGTTTGTGTGTCAGGGTGCTGGAGTGAGTGTTGGGGTGCTGGTGTGTGTCGATGTGCTGGTGTGTGTGTGTGTCGGGGTGCTGGAGTGTGTGTTTCAAGGTGCTGGTGTGTGTGTCGGGGCGCTGGTGTGTGTGTCAGTGGTGTGTGGTGTGTTGGGGTGCTGGTGTGTGTGTGTGTGTGTGTGGTGTGTGTGTGTGTGTGGTGTGGTGTGTGTGTGTCTGGGTGCTGGTGTGTGTGTGTCTGGGTGCTGGTGTGTGTCGATGTGCTGGTGTGTGTGTGTTGGGGTGCAGGTGTGTGTGTGTCGGGGTGCTGGTGTGTGTGTCGGGGTGCTGGTGTGTGTGTCGGGGTGCTGGTGTGTGTGTCAGGGTGCTGGTGTGTTCGGGTGCTGGTGTGTGTGTCTGAGTGCTGATGTGTGTATGTGTCTGAGTGCTGGTGTGTGTTGGGGTGCTGGTGTGTGTGTGTCGGGGTGCTGGTTTGTGTGTCGGGGTGCTGGTGTGTGTGTGTTGGGGTGCAGGTGTGTGTGTGTCGGGGTGCTGGTGTGTGTGTCGGGGTGCTGGTTTGTGTGTCGGGGTGCTGGTGTGTGTGTCGGGGTGCTGGTGTGTGTGTCTGGGTGCTGGTTTCTGTGTGTGTCGGGGTGCTGGTGTGTGTGTGTCGGGGTGCTGGTTTGTGTGTCGGGGTGCTGGTGTGTGTGTGAAGGGGTGCTGGTGTGTGTGTCGAGGTGCTGGTGTGTGTCTGAGTGCTGGTGTGTGTCAGAGGTTCAGGATACAGCTGTGTGTGTCATGGGTAGATGTGTGTGTGTCAATGATACATGTGTCGTGTCTACCATTGCTAAATGTGTGTTCTAATGATAATGGTGTGTGTGCCAAGGATGTAATGTATGTAATGTATGCACGCATAACTAATTAGCCCATGGACGCCGGTATGATGCGCGTCCTGATTGGGGCACCGAACTGATATCGAAACCTAATAAACACTTGTTAGCCAGACTCCAACATGTCCAGATCATTACATGGTGTCAGATGTCAGCCGCCTAACCACACAACATGGTGTTATCGGGGCTGAAGCCGCCAACACCACTAAACTTGCAGGAGAACATGGCCATGAGCTGGAAAACCTGGCTAAGCGCGTATCAAATATATGCAACAGCCGCAGGTGTGATCAACAAAGCTGAGAAGGTAGAGTGCTCCATATTTCTACATGTGGCGGGCCGAGAGGCCCAAAAAGTATACCGAACAATGAAAATCCAGGTTTCAGAACAGGATAAGATAGTGCCTGTAATGTTGTGATTAAGAACCGACTACACGCGTTGACGTCCAGTTGCATAATGACTTTATTACGGTGCCTCCCAGTCAGCGCTGGTTGCCCGTTTGCTGGTCCCGGCCCGCTGGCCCTCGGCGTGTCATGACTTAGTACATACTTAACAGCTTCCTTTCAAACAATAAAAAACAAAGGAAAGTAATGAAATAAAAAACAGTGTAACAGGATATACATAGGTTGAAGTTTCGTTAATGTCCGGTTTCAGTTTCGTGTAAGTCTCTGGCTTTCATGGCACACGCACGCCTAGCCTTATCTCCTTTGCAATAAAATCATCCAATATCAACATAATGGATAAACTTGATATATTCGACTTGGCTATAGTTTGACATGGTATACGTGAGCAATCAGACGTCTCGGTCAAATTCCCTCGTTCAACTCATACACGTATTAGTCCGGTAGCCAAATGGGATTTTTTGGCTGAACCTGGAATTGGGGGCCATACAATGTTTTTTGATGGATTCCTGTCCATCAGACCATAAATATGAAGAATCCAACTGATGACGCCCTGTCACCCTTGGGGAATTCCGTACACAAGCACAAATCCAAAATGGCCACCAATTTATCCTACCAATATATATTGAACCATAACTCTACTTCTAGTGGTGGTATTTGAGTGCTTTAAAAGTCCATTGTGGGGTTTTTGGACCCAAGGAATCCAATAAAATAACTCTAAATATAATTGGACAAACCATAATTTGCATAAATCCAATATGGCTGCCATTTTGTTCGAATATATGACAATACCTTAGCATATGAAGTTGCGTACTTGTATCAAAGACAGGAAACACAATTTTTTTCACAGATAATGATAAGACAAGACAAATGTTTTTTTTTTATATCTGTAACTTCTTAATTAAAATATATTCTATATGGTAAATGTAAAACATTATACAAAGAGACCATTTCCACTTAATAACATAATGTCCGAAAATTACCATGTTACTTTTGTTGCCGTTTTTATGATTGATTAAATATTACACTTTATATGTCTGGGCTGTATGTTCTAAAATTCCTGTTGAGTTCTACAGATTCAGTCACATATTACAAATATGCCCATCATCAATATTCAGTGTGGTGCCTGTTAAACAATAAAGCATTTTCACTTTGTAACACATGTCCAAAATGTACAATGCTTTTCTTGCAGGTTTTATGACTGATTAAGCAAGACACTTTCAACTGTGTGTAGTATGTATTTGCTGTTAAGTGTTACTGTTGAGTGGTTCAATCATGTATCATGAATTTGTCCATCTTCAGATTCTCCTTCAATGTCAGTTCCAGTCAGTTCATTATAACAGCCCTCGGAATGGCATGCACAGAATATTGTGCAGGGAAGTTTTCCACTTGCACATCCACACCTCATTGAATTGCATGGTTTGTCACTGTGACATGAGCAGCAGACCATCTTCAGAATCCTCTCTGGAGCCAGAGATACATCATCTGGTACAGTTGTGGGTAGAAGAGACTTTGAACTGTCCTCACAAATGTAGCCATATTCCAAGGGATCAAGTGGAGGAGGATCAGGATCCAATGCATGCTTCCACACACAGGCTTGTAGATGTGCACGCTTCACATTTTCCAGAAATGCCTCATTGGTTGGGGGCAGGGAATGAAGTTTAGCTGTCAGTGCATGTCCTTTTCCAACCTTTGTCATCCAACACTTTTGTCTTGCTTCGGTCAAACTGGTGGAGTCTTTCTGGCCATAGCATGCTGTCACAAATGCTGTTGCTTGAGCTGTTACATCAGCCAGTGAGGCATGTACATCACCCATATGTGACAAGGAGTAGCCTGTCTGCAGAACTTTGAGTGCCTTCACTTTCCCAATACCATAGCAGCATGCAACGGTATCACATCCTGATATGGCATGCATTGCAAGAATTTCTTGAACCACGTTTTGCCATTTCTGAACAGTATCATGTATGTCAATCACAGTCCTTCCATGGATTGGTGATTCCATTACCATGGGTACAGTGAGATGCTGTTCATGATAGTGATGTGCAAGCAAGACAAACACATCTGTATCATCTGCTATGACAGATACACCTACATTCAAGTCTTTTGCAGCCATCACTGCTTGTTGCACAATGATGCAATCTGCCTCTTCATGGGATGTAGACATGTCATGTCTGTTCACCAACACTCCTCCATAGCTCATTTCAATGGGTGTGTTGCTACTACCAGTGATGACAAGTTTGTGATTCTGCATGTTGTCTCTTTGGAAGATCTTGTCATCCACAAGTTCTGTGCAGATAAGTTCCATGAGTTGTTTCTTATTTTCTGACACAGTTAGTACTACCTTCTGTGGAGGAAGTGGGGTATCTAGATTCAGTTGGTGAACTTTGCTTGCTTCTGCTTCCCTGCTGGATCGGGTAGCACTCTTTGTGCTGAAGTCTCTATACCTGTCAAAGACAAGGTATACATCTGTTTTCTCCATTTTTTTAGAGATGTACTTCTTAACATTGGCAACAAAGTCACGGACAGTTCCACTGGAAGGCCAATGTATCACCCAGAGAACAGCTGATCCATCAAGCACCACACATTTCACTTCTTCCATTGCTTTACGATTTGACATGTCAACTTGCAGTTGCTTCTTCAACTGTGCCTTGGCCTTCCCAATTCGCATGTCACCTGCATCTGTGAACATTGATGTTGGCACTGGAGATAACTCATATGTCAGTAACTCCTTGATATCTGTAGTTTCATGTGAGCTTGCTTGAAGGCCTATAACTCGTGAAAAGAGGAGCTCAGTGTTGACCATCTTTTTCCCACCAACTTTCACATGCTTCCTTGTAGCCTGCATTGTTACTACCTTTCTGGAGATGGTATCATAGAAACCAGCTGGCAAGGAACATTCAAAATCTTTCATTTGCTGAGTTCCGATGTCAAATGCATTATCCACAGTGACTGAGGGTGGAGCGACCCTCCCACTGGCAATGTTCACGATCCTATCTGTTTCTGTGTTTTCAGCTAAGGGATCGATGCATAGTTCCAGCTTTTTACGAATAGCTGTTCTGTCAGCTGCATCTGCTTTGATTCTTGATCTCATCTCCTCTTTGTGTGTTTCCTGAGCAACAGCACAATTTGGGTCAGTCATGCAGGCAATGTCTTCAACAAGCCTGCTGCGAATGTGGAGGCCCAGGGCCCAGGTTTTCAGGGTTTCTGGCTGCAATGTGATCCCAATGATTCCTCCATGACTGTGGCCGTACCTCATGAAGGTAGTTTCTATATACATGTCACTCCAGATGCCATTCCATACACCTGGAATATGGTGCATAACATGTTCACCCTTCATGAACTTGTCCATGACCTCTGGTGGCAATCTCTCCATTGATCTCAAATAGTACAGCCCATACCTTGCGTAATTTACATGACCACTGACAAAGAAGTAGGGCAACATTTGTTGAACAGCATCTAGGTGGAAGTGGCCAGTCACCCTTCCCTCTCTCCGCTCTGACATACAGCATCATAATGAAGACTGGTCTTATGAGCATGTCCACCCACAGCTTTGCAGTTCTACTTTTGCCTGCTGCATCATCCAAGAGTAGCTGGAGGTCATCATAGGTTGACACATTGTTATCATGAATGACCCTTCTTAATAGCTCCTCAGCAACAAGCCGAAGTGCACGCACATTCTGTGGGAACTTTTTTCCACTCAGCATCTTTGGAACCCCTGAAAAAGCAGTACTCAGTATCTCAGCTAGCCCACTCTCTGCCATGAGAGTTCCAACTGCACCAACAAAGCTCATGAGCATATGCATGCCACCCAGTCGAAGTACTACATTTGAGAACTGCTCTGGATATGCCCAGATAACCTGTAAGGATACCCTGTAAAGCTGTTGATCACAAGTAAATATGGTAAACTCCTGGCCAGTTTGTGATACAAGTTTTTCTGCTTGTGCTAGTGCTGTCATCATTGTGTCAGGGTCAGCAGGTGACATATCAATTAGTGGCATGTATACTGCTTTTGTTCCTGTTGACAGTGAGTGCCCTTGTTCTCTGCACAGTCTTGTGTTGTATCCATTGTACTCAGGGCATTTGTCATCTGCCGTGACATCTTTCATGAAGCCAAAGTCATGTGTTCTAGCTCTGCGTTTGGCAATGGTAATATGAGCCAGAGTTTTCAAAGGTAGAACAGCATGTTTTGCAGCATCTGCAGGCATTTCTGGTTTCTTTGGTCCACTGTAATGTTGAACTTCTAGTTCATACTTAATAGGATCTTGCATGTCAGATTTCTTCAAGCGGGGAATTGTGAGGTTCACAGTGTCCTTAAGCACAGATTCTGGCTGGGGCTGTGTCAAGAGCAGGGCCAAGGAATGTGTTGATATCTTTCCATTCTGTGAAGATATATCAGCATCAAAATTGTCAGCAACAGCTTGTATCAAACCAGTACTCATATCTGCCAAGCCAGTCAAGCTGCTTTCTGTGGTAGCAGCCACTGCTGCAGATTTTCTGAAGCGTAGGATTTCATCATAGGTACATGAGACCCCAAACTCATGCAACTGGTTTATGGTCTCCTTGGAGTCCTTCAGTAGGAGACCCAGAGCAATCTGCAGTGGTGTAGGGGTATTTGTGAGAATGCTTGTAATTATATTTCCAATAAGTATTGCTGGTAAGGTGTTGTCAAGTTTGGAAGATAGTTTTGCAAGGAAGGACAAAAGGGTATCACTTACACACTCTGTAGCACTCTCTTTGTCAATTCTTATGGTGTACAGTCCTTTGTTAATTGCCTTTTCCTTGATTTCCTGAGTAATTTCCTTTCTCAATATATTGACTGAGTTGTCTAGGTCACTTGTGTCATCATCAGGGACCAGCTTCAGGAGACCTGGAGCTTCACGTCTGAAAACAATGATATTTGCTACCCCAGGGGAAGAGAGTACCAGAAGGTTTTCACCAAAATGATCTGATAGTTCTTTCACAAGTTGCTTTTTCGTGAGCCTGGTACCTCGTTTGTCTTCATACAACTTGAACAATTCCACAGAGTTCCATATGCGTGCATAGTTTTCACCAATATCAGCTATTACTGAGCTAAAAGCCTCATCCACTTCATCATGTCTGAGTTGTGGTTCACTTTCAGTTCCACATTTTGGTGATTTGGTTTTCATGCATTTTGTCATGCAATCTACATGATAACGACCATCTGCAGCATGCAGATCACTAACTGCCCCTTCAACACGCACTCTTACTTGCCTTGCCCATTCATCATTTCGCACATAGGAATTTTCCAGAATTGCTTCTTTGAAGGTCTTTACACCACTTCCTCGATTAGCTGTCCTGCATAAAACAGCCCGCCTCCAACGATCAGGATGCCTGGGATCCTTTTCAAGGCTACATTGCATGCCACAGAAAATACAATGCTCCAGAAACCTGAAGGTGGGAGACTCTGATCTTCGCATATACTTTGGTTCATTTGGTGGCTTCTCTGGTTCCTGGCCATGTCTTTTGAGGTGTCTGTTTAGCTGTTGTGATGAAGTATAGGTGGATACACAGTTCCGGTGGCAGTGTATTGTGAATGTGCTGTCTGTGTCCAGCCTCTCTTGTAATTGGACATGTATGGTGTCTCCATACACTTTGCTGCACTTGATAATAGACTTTATTCTGCTTGGTCCAGCTGTGCTTAAATAGGTATTTTCAGGCTGACATCCAAATTTCCACTTGAAGAAACACTCTCTATCTGCCATCTTCTTTCACTGAAAAGAAATCCAAAGAAAGATTGTAGTGTCCCCGCAAAGTTTATTACAAGTTCAAACAAAATTCAGTTGCATGTACGCATTCGGACCAACAGGTTATTTTGGGAGAGGCATTTGAAACTATTTCCTTTCTAACCTGTTTCCACATACACTCCAAAACATTAGTTCATTTTTATGAATCTGATTAATTAAATGGAATTCTCGGAAAATCTTATAAGATATAATAGGCAAAGACAGGTGACCAAACAAATAAACAGATGGACAGATTGATGGATGGATGGACAAAAAACTGAAAAATAAAACTTACTGCACACTAGGCAAAGACATATCAATGTGAAATAATGAGAAAGCATATACTCCTCGGGCAGTGAGGCAATGCATGACAATAAAAAGTAAGTATCAGCATATTTTGCCCATACATTGCGTCATGATGACTAGAGTACCTTAGCATAGGAATTGGTGAATATGTAGTAAATGTTTTAATGTGATGAACTAAAGGGTGCAAAGGGTTGTTTGATGATTTCTTTGTGTTTATAAGTCCCATATTATTCTGTATCTATTTTGTATAAAGTGAGAATTCCACTCAAGAGTGGATTCACGGCGCTTAATCAATTAAAATGGCAGCCATATTGGATTTATGCAAATTATGGTTTGTCCAATTATATTTAGAGTTATTTTATTGGATTCCTTGGGTCCAAAACCCCCACAATGGACTTTTAAAGCACTCAAATGCCACCACTAGAAGTAGAGATATGGTCCAATATGCATTGTTAGGATACATTGGCGGCCATTTTGGATTTGTGCTTGTGTACGGAATTCCCCAAGGGTGACAGGGTGTCATCAGTTGGATTCTTCATATTTATGGTCTGATGGACAGGAATCCATCATAAAACATTGTATGGCCCCCAAATCCAGGTTCAGCCACTTGGCTACCGGACTATATTCTGCTTGTGCTACTAAACCAGTTATCAGCAATACGTAGTGTGGCTATTTTAGTGTCCGTCTTACACGTTACATAGTTAAATACACAGGAAATATCATCATACATGTTATAAAATATGTCTTACATACTAACATCTTAATACAATTTTCCCGAGGGAAACGGCTACTGTTATCTTGTTTTCAGCTTCTCATGCTGATTACATAGTCTGGAATATGACGCTTTGATTATATTAATTGCCATACATTTTTTCTCATGAGACTTGTTAGCGCAATTTGTCGGTTTGCTGATAAGCTGAACAGCTGGTGTGAATCCAATAAAATAACCATCAATGCAAATAAATCTAAAACAGTACTCTTCTCACATACAGCAATCACAGGAAGAAACCTACAACAGTACAATGTACACTAGGAAACCAAACACTGGAAAGTGTAAATCACTACAAATACCTAGGCCTAGAACTAGATAGCCAGCTAAACTACAATCTGTGTGTAACAAAAATCATACAAAAAGTAAATCACAAACTATGGCTATTTGCTAAACTAAGAAACTATATGACACAGGATATGTCAATAAAAATCTTCAAAGGCATGGTACTCCCCTACTTTGACTATGGGGATGTAATCTACATGGGTGCTAAAAAAGAGCTACTTAAAAAATTGCAGATACTACAAAATAGGGCCCTGAAAATATGCCTGAAAGTAGACAAACCACACCCCACTTATGACCTACACAAAAGAACTAAAGTAAAGCTACTAGAAAACAGAAGGATAATCCACCTAAAAACATTATCATATGGATATAGCCAAGACATTAAGCGTCTAACCCAACCACTAAGGGACACCAGAGCAAGCAAGGCACCACTACTGAGACAGACCAGAAGCCAGATCAAAGCCCATGAAAGGAGCACACTGGAAATGGCCGCCAAGGCATGGAATGCGCAAACGGTGAAAGAAAGACAAATCCCTGACCTAAAAACATACAAAAAATATCTGTGCAAAATAAAAACTGGAAACCCCAACTGAACTGCACCACAAGGGGGCAGGTGATATGTCACGGCCCACCAACTGGACAGCCCAGGGCAGGATAACCGGAAATATAAAAGCCAGATAACATATCCAACAACAATATAAATCAAATTTATTTCAAACAAACATAACTCAACCACCTATTACGTACAAGCCTATGGACATGTAAATAAAATAGGCTAGTATAGAATTGAGTAGAAAAAAGCGGAAAACTCTTCCCAAGAAAACCCCAAAACACTAACATAGAACCTTAAGAAAACAACTAACATAGTAATAAGAATAGAACAAAAATACAATGCCAAGAGGGCCCAAAAAAACTAACATATCCTACTAAACGTACCAACATACTATCTATCTGCTACTGAAATGCAGACAATCAAATAACTTATCAGCAGCTACTGCTTGGTAAGACAACACCAACACTACAGCTGGCCAGCATTGAAAACAAGCCTGGTTACCCAGGCTTACATGCTATGGACAGAATAAATACAGCCTCAATAAACAAAAAAACTAAAAAAATAAAAAAGACGCCTGTCTGGGTTTTCTTTTCTTACTGATAACCGGGTCTAATTACGGGTTTTACTTCTCGGCCGTGTCGGGTTACATAGTTACTTTGTTCCTCATCTCGCTTATCTGGTCGATTTTGTCGGTGGTGTGCTGGGTCTGGGTTCGTCTGTTGTATTTCGATTGTTTCATGTTTGGTCTTAAATATGTGCTTTCGGTTTCTTTTCAGTGTGAGATCGTTTCGATTTCTTATTTTGTATTTTCGTCAAATGTTTTTGTTATGACCCCTTGAGGCCCATTTTCCTTTGTTTGTGATGTATCGAACATGTTCGCTGATTTTTATCTGTTTGTACTGTTTACCTGCATGCCGGTCATAGCATTTCTTTTGATTTTGTAGAATTGTCTCAATCTGACTGTATTTTACCTTTTTTACCTCTGGCTTTAATTGTTTTGTTAACGTTGGTCATTTTGACCGCAATCTTTGGCTCATTAACCGCTGAGCGGGTGATGCATTTAGTTCTGACAAAGGCGTATTTCTGAAATTGAGCAAAAACAAATTGTAGTCCTTCGACTGATACATTGCCTTTGTCATAGTTTTTACCGTCTGGATATGCCTTACCACTTGGCCATTACTTTGCGGGTAATGCGGGCTCGAGAAAGTTACTGTAAATTTGTATTCTTTTGTGAAGTTCTTGTATTCAGAACTAACAAATTGTGAACCATTGTCTGAAACTACTACAGACGGAATGCCATGCCTGCCGAATGTCTGCTTCATGGCTAATATTACTGATAACCTCTGGGTATTTTGAAAAATAATCCACTATCAACAAATAATCCTGATTACCTATTTGAAATAAGTCAGCCCCTATTTTGCTGAATGGCAAGCATGGTATTTCGTGTGACTGCATGGGTTCACTGTGTTGTTTGTTTCGATATTGTTGACATAGACTGAATCTTGCTATCTTATCTTCTAGCTGTGTTTGCATGCCTGGCCAAAACACATGTTCTCTAGCTAACCTTTTACTTTTGATAATGCCTTGATGCGTTTCATGTAATTTCGTTAGCATTGCTTTTTGTAGTTGTTTTGGTACGATTAACCTGTTGCCTTTTAATAATACGTTATCACATTTAGTTATTTCGCGTCGGAACGTGTGAAATGGTGTGGTGCATTTAGGTATTAAAATTTTGTCTTCGGGCCAACCGTTTTCAACTAATTTAATAACTTCTTTCAGACTGTCATTTTGTGTTTCAGTGGCGACTTCTTGCAGGCACTCCTGGGGTGTAATCGATTAATCAACTCGGGTCACCCGAGCCACTTTTTGGCGCATGCGCACATCCTACAGACTTGGGTTGAATAAACGAATACGCTCGGGGTGGAAAAAATGGTGGCTTAATCTAAAACTTTATATTTTTGTCAATAACCAATATAAGTACAGCAAAATAGGATTTAAAGTATTTTATGATTGTAGAAGCTGACAATCTGGGTTATTAAAAAAAATTAATTAAAATAACACATAGGACTTGTACTGGTAGCTGTTATCCTACAGGTGCCAGCACAGATGTGATGTCATCGCTCCTAGCAAACCCCAGCCAAGAGGTGGGTTACTGGGGTCAGGTCGTTTTGCACACGGCACGTGTATTTCTCGACTCCACTCGTGGTGTTCGATTTTAAATTCTGACGACTCGGGTGACCCGAGTCGCCTGGGACGTGTTAATCGATTATGGCCCTGGAGTATCTACTGCTGTGATGCTGATTTCTTTATCGAACAGCTCGTTTGGACCAGTCGTGTCGCTGTGGTCTCTCGATAGTGCATCATTTTTCTTGCTTCATTGCTGTCTTCACCGTCCTCTGACCTGATGCTGTCAATGCGTGACAGGATGCGCAACCGAACACATGCATCCTTGCCGAGGATGGGACATCCAGTGTCAATCACCTGGCAACGCAGCCACTGGTCCCTTACTTGAAGTGTAGTTTCGCTTCTCGGATTGATTTTCTGACCCGAGTAGGTGACCAAGCGACATCTGGGTTTGGTCAAATCAGCCTGGTCGATATTTTTTAACCTGTCCATAGAGATGATGTTCACCTCGGATCCCGTGTCCAACTTAAAGTTGACATCCATTGTCCCGATGGGAATGTCGGCGAACCACAAGTCATCCGATTTGTTGTCATCGGTTGATATTGCTCCGATGAAGAGGTCGTCCTCTGGCTGCTCGGGCTGCCACTCGTCCGTGCCATCATCGTCATTGACCGTAATTTCATTTATGGCCGTCGTCTTGCTATGGCATACTCTCACAAAGTGACCGATTTTCTTGCATCCAGAGCATGCCTTGCCTTTAGCGGGACACGCGTCCCGGTTGCGCCTGTGGGAGTATCCACACCAAGCACACCCCGTATGCGTGCCGGTGTTTTTGTTTTGTTGTTCGCATCCCCATCTGGCAGGCGGCTGCTGCTGTTGTTGTTGTCCCATCCCACATGGCGCCTGTCGCGTTGTTTCGTAGCATTGTATGGCACCCACTGCATACTCATAGCTACTGGGGCCACCTAGTTGTTTTGCCCGATGCTCGCTCATCCCGCACATCTCCTCACACAGCTAGAGTGACAACTTAGGAGTTTGCAGCAGGTGGTCCCTGAGGGTGTTGCATTTAATGCTGCTTACCAACCTGTCGCACATGAGTGACTCCTCTAACGCACCATATTGGCAATGTCCGATTTTGTGCAATACCTCCCGGATGTATGCATCCAAGCTCTCCTGTCCCTGATTGTATGTATTGAATCTGTACCTTGTCACTGTAATGTTCGTTCTCCCTCCGCAATACACACGGAAAGCTTCTCTGAGCGGAGCAATTTTGTCTATCTCTCTAGACTGGTGGAGTTTCTGCACCCCTGCACCGGCCACATGGAGAAACACACAGTATTGTACTTTCTCGCTCTGACTAAGAACTCCAGCTGCGGTGGTGTAAATGCTGTAAGCATGTATCCAGGCTTTCCAATTTGCCACTAGATTTTCATCTAGATTCAGTGGCCTGGGTGGTTTTAACCCAGAGAGAGCCATATGTCACAAGGTCTGCTTCTGACACCATGTAATGTGTGATTAAGAACCGACTACACGCGTTGACGTCCAGTTGCATAATGACTTTATTACGGTGCCTCCCAGTCTGCACTGGGTTCACATTCGCTGGCTCCTGGCGTGTCATGACTTAGTACATACATAACAGCGCCCCTCATAACGGCTTTGAAACATACTGTGAGGGCAAGACGAATATTACAGTAGTCCGGTATCAGTTCAATTCGCACAATCAAAGTGATGAGAACATGGACACATTTATATGCAAACTCATATTGTGACTATGGCGACAAGGAAGAGTCCATGCTTTGCGATAGGATTGTATACGGTGTGAAAAACAACAAGCTACGGGATCTACTACTACAGACACCAAAGCTTACACTCGATCGCTGCATCGAGACATGCCGACTGAGCGAACACACCGCCAAACAGCTAAACAAAGACAAAGAAGAAGGAGCAGAAGCCCAAGTCAACCACATAGTAAAGCGGGAGTGGAGAAACACAAGAAATTGGACCCAATGCGACACAAAATAAATATATTTACACACAATGGGAGTGTGTCTGGCAAAAGGAAAAGAGTGCGCAGGATGCAAAAAGATAGGCCACTTCATAAAAGTATGCAGATCGAAAGCCTCAAAACTAAGACCTGTCAATGAAATCATGGTAGACCGGAACAACATCACCGAAAGCAAAGAAGAAACCTCAACAGACGAAGTGTCAGGCGAGGAGGACAAGCTCTTCATTGGAGAGATAGCTGACAACAAAAATGGGAGGCCGAACCTATGGTACACAGACATCGACATTGGTGGAACCAGCATACAGTTCAAACTAAACACTGGATCTGAGGCCAATATCATACCCATCGGACTGATAAAAATTATGCAGAACATAACAGTACAACTGACACCATGCTGCCTCCTCACCTACTCGGGCGAGAAGATCAGCCTGGAAGGTGAGCCGGCCATCAAAGTGAATGACAGGCAACTACGTTTCCAAGTGACGAAGGAGGGCAGCCCCATCCTTGGCAAAGAGGCGTGTGTCAAACTCAACCTCATAGCGTGAGTGGACGAAATCGGAGCTGCACGAACAGACAATGACAAGGCCAAAGAAATGGTAAATAAATATGATGATATTTTTAAAGGCATTGGTACCATAAAAACTAATGCTAAAATACATGTTGATAATACCATAGAACCTGTCATAGACCGACCAAGGAGTATTCCGCATGCCATCAAAGATGATGTATGTAAAGAATTAGTTAAAATGCTAAAGTTAGGGGTGATTGTGGAGGAATCTGAACTAACTCCATGGGTCAACTCAATAACTATAGTTCGAAAACCGGGAAAGATAAAGATTTGTTTAGACCCAACTAAATTCAATGAGAACCATCGAAGAGGTAGTAGCAAAAACACATGGTGCCAAATATTTGTCTGTACTAGACACAAATAGTGGATATTGGCAAATCTGTCTCGATCCTGGAAGCTCTAAACTGTGCACATTTAACACACCCTGGGGTAGATACAGCTACACCAGGCTGCCATTCGGCATAAAAATGGGCGGGGACATTTTCATATATGAAATGAATGAAATTCTAAAAGACCTACCAGGGGTCAATGTTATCACAGATGACATTTTAGTATATGGAAATACATTAGAGGAACATAACAAGAATGTTTTATGTGTGCTAGACAGAGCTAGAAAGGTAGATATCCAATTAAATCCATAATATGTGCAATGCAAGTCAACTACGTAAGTCACATCCTAATGCAAACCGGCCTTAAGCCAAACAAACAACGAATCGAGGCAACTATTAACATGCCCACACCGAATGATAAGCCAGCCATTCAAAGATTCTTGGGGATGATGGGATACATAAGTAAATTCATTCCAAACATGGCGGAAGTTTCAAAGCCGCTACAAATTTTGCTTAACAAAGATACAGCATGGCACTCGGAAGATGCGCAGAAAAAAGTATTTGGCGAATTAAAAACACTATTGGCGGACGCATCGGTTCTAGCATTCTACGACGTAATAAAAAAAATCAACATTGCAAGTAGATGCATCAAAATTGGGGCTTGGGGCCACTCTATTCCAAGATGGAAAACTGATCGCTATGTCATCAAAAGCTTTGGATGATACATAAAGTAATTATGCAGTAATTGAGAAAGAATTGTTAGCAATTTGTTTTGAATGCACCAAATTCCATGAATATATCTATGGTAAAGAAGTCACAGTAGAGACTGACCACAAACCCCTAGTGGCCATTATGATTAAACCATTACATAAACTCTCAGCACAAATGCAACGCATGAGAATGAGACTGCAAAATTATAACTTAAATGTCACACATGTAAAAGGATCAAAAATGTATTTTGCAGACACCCTTTCCAGAGTGTATGTAAACAACACAGAATCGAATAACCTGTTCGACGCCCAAATGTTGATCGCAGCAATCAACATGGTAGACGCCAACATCAAACACATCGAACAACACACCGAACGAGGCGATACACTAAAAGAGTTAGTAATACTGAGTCGTCCAGGCCGGCTGGCCTAACCGAAACAACCAAGTAAGGCATGACATAAGACCATATTTTACACAGAGATACAAAATCACAATACACAAGATTACTCTGAAAGGCGATAGAATAATAATACCAAAAACATTAAAAAAGAGATGTTAAACAAACTGCATGAAGCCCATTTAGGGATAGTCAAAACCAAACAGCTTGCGTGAGATTATATGTTTTGGCCCGGAATGGACAAACAAATCGAAGATAAAGTGGCCAAGTGTCAAATATTCGAAAGTTTCAGAAATCTCCAGCAATCTGAACCACTAATTAATCACGAAATACCAGACATACCATTTTACAAAATAGGCATTAATTTCTTCCAGATAAAGGATGAAACATTTTTATTAATTGTAGACTAGTATTCAAAATTCCCTGAAGTCATTGAAATGACAACACATCAAGTAAGAATATTATAAAAGAATTGAAGTCTGTATTCAGCCATTAAGGCATACCACACACAGTAGTATCAGACAATGGTCCGCAATTCTCAAGCGGAGAATATAAAGAATTTGTGAAAGAATACAATTTCAAGCGCTGTTTCTCGAACCCAATGTACCCACAAAGCAACGGACAGGTAGAAAGATACGTACACACAATAAAGAGAATGATCAAAAAGGCCAAACTCGACAACAAAGATATGAACATTGCACTATTAAAGTAGAGAAATACACCCTTGACAGGCATGAACAACTCTCATGAGCCGCAAACTAAAATCAAAAGTCCCGAGAGAAGCAAAACAATTGAAACCAAAACCACAGAAATCTAAAACAAATCAAATAATAATAAATCAGCAAAAAACAAAAAGAATACTTTGACAAAAGAACTAAAGAAACACAAACTGCTAAACATCATGAACAAAGTAAAATACCTAAACCACAAAAAAGAATGGGCAAAGACTAACAACCCAAGAAACAGAGACTACAAAATAACGAACACAGAAAACAACACATTACGCAGAAACAGAATACACATTTTTAAAGTAGCTGAAGACGACAACCAGCAACCAGCCGAAAGTCAATTATATAGAACAAGATACGGTAGGCAAATAAGACCCGTAGAATGCATGGGAATAACATGATTAAACAGCCATTAAGGCGAAACACACACACCCATTACAGACAAGAAACCCAAATCGACAACCTTATAAATAAAAAGCCTCATTAAAAAGGAGATAAGGTAGACCAGGCTCACAGCGAGCGATGGGAAACGGAAACACAACTGCTCACTTGGAGCACACGGTTGCAAAGTCTCAAAATATCTGAAACCTAACCGAAAAATGAAACAATGTAATCTCGATGTTAGTTTAAGACGTGCATGCTCGTTCAATGTATCCTTTGTTAATTGGCTAACGTGTACATCAGCTATCGGACTCTAAAGCCATCACTGGCTATCAGCTGATTACAAAGAAGAGAAGCTCAGAGACTGTAACAAAGCCAAACGCGACTAAACGTATTTATTCAAGACATGTATTTATTTCAGCAAACAGACACACACTATTATAGAAGCCATTATGCCTGTAGCATTGTATATTGCACTTGACCGAACATGGGTTATTCCAGGATGAAAGACATATGAACATTCGAACACAACAACATGCATTAAAGCAGGCTGTCAGTTATATGAGTAGATACTCGGTCAATTGATTACCATGCACAATTGCATGACGGTTCCTGTGAAAGGGAGATGTAATGTATGTAATATATGCACCCATAACTAATTAGCCACGGCACCGGTATGACGCGGATCCCGATAGGGGCACCGGGCTGATATCGAAACCTAATAAACACTCGTTAACCAGACTCCAACGTGTCCACATCATTACAAAGGATACATGTGTGTCTTGGGTACAGGTGTGTGTACCAATGATGCAGGTGTCTTGGGTACAGGTGGGTGTGTGCCAATGATACATGTGTCTTGGGTACAGGTGTGTGTGCCAATGATACAGGTGTATTGGGTACAGTTGTGTGTGCCAATGATACAGGTGTCTTGGGCACAGGTGTGTGTGCCAATGATACATGTGTGTCTTGGCTACAGTGTCTTGGGTACAGGTGTGTGTGCCAATGATACAGGTGGGTGTCTTGGGTACAGGTGTGTGTGCCAATGATACATGTGTGTCTTGGGTACAGGTGTGTGCCAATGATACAGGTGTGTCTTGGGTAGAGGTGCGTGTGTGCCAATGATGCAGGTGTGTGCCTTAGGTACAGGTGGGTGTGCCAATTATACAGGTGTGTCTTGGGTACAGGTGTGTGTGTGCCAATGATACATGTGTGTCTTGGGTTCAGGTGTGTACCAATGATACAGGTGTCATTGGTACAGGTTTGTCCCCCAGTCACACATACCCGAATCAGTGGCGGACGAGCCCCGGACCGTCATCCGGTGTGGTCCGTGGCGATCCTGGGTGATCCGTGGCTGGTCCTTGGTGATCCGGCATGATCCGTGGCTGGTCCGGCCTCGTCTGGGGTCTGCCCCGGATGTTTTAAAAGGTTTAAAACATCCGGGGCATTTTGCGATCCGGGCTCGATCCAGCATGGTCCGGGGCGATTCGGGGGTGGTCCGGGTAGTCCTGGGGTGGACCGGGAGTAGTCTGTGCTGTGTTCGACCATGGAGTTTGCAAATCTAATGCAAGAGTTTCGTATCGAAGATGTTCGAGCCTACAGAAACTTTCTCCGCATGGATCCGGGTAAGATCGAGGAGGTTCTCCTTTGCATCCTTCCCAGAATCAAGAAGATGGACACATTCTACAGAAAGGCGTTAACACCTGGATTGAAACTGTAATTCACTCTGCGATACCTAGCCTCTGGTGACAGCTATCATTCACTGATGTACGGTTTCCGAGTTCTGCACAACACCATCTCGCTTGCCGTTCGTGATGTGTGTGAAGCTATAATTGCAGAGCATGCCAAGGAGGTGATCCAAGGTCCAACTACAGAACAGCAATGGAGAGGTATTGCTGAACAGTTCTCCACAAGATGGCAGTTTCACCATTGCCTGGGAGCCCTTTGTAATATACTGGTGCTCGGCCGTCGGAGCCCCAAAATACCACTTACTCTTTCCTGGTGTGTTCGGACAACTGTCTGTCAGTTCACACCTGATGCCCTCTCCAACAAACTCATAAGCAAGAAAGGGAAGACAAGTCACTTAAGATTGACAGTGAAGAAGTTATGCTTTATTGGCATCAACTCCTGTTCACCTACTAGCGACCTATTACCCGGACTCCTTACCTCCTGCCCACACAGATCCTCATTACTCTCTTTACTATGTATAGGAATCAGTACCTACAGCCCATTGAACCGGAGTCCCATGGTTGTTGCACACAGCTCAGTGGCTTTTGAATAGCTTCTGCCAGTTTGTATAGGAAAGGTGGAGCCTCTTCCTGGCCAAGAGAAGAGTGTGTTCCCTTCAAGAGTCCATCAAGAAGTCTCTCCTTCCAGAGTGTCTGGAGAAGTGTGTAGAATAATCTATATCAGAGTGAGGTCTGTGGTCAGGTGGTGCAAGGGGTGCAGGTCACTGGGCCTCCCACAGCCAGCCAATCAGACACCCTCTACAGCCTGGGGGGGGCGACGCCCTAATAGGGGCAGCTGTCACTCAACCCCAGCTGCAGGTAGTGTCCCTAATGGCTGGGTGTGCTTGCCCATCGGTCCTGTGGTAACAGGTAGTTGCAGACAGTTACAATAAATATATATATTAAAAATATTCTTCTCCTCCACTTGCACTCTTACTGGTGCATCGAGGGAACATTTCACCAAACATTAACTGTCTCTTACATAGGAACATCATGTCATAATCTTGGGCACTATGTGTTATCATATTTCCACATAGTCTCATATGTCACACAGTGAGTGGGGCACCCATTGCTTTTCTGTTACATAACCTTGGTCCCCACTCTGTCGCCCGAGAATAATAATGCTCTCTGCCAATATAGAATTCCGAACCAAAAATCCGTATATTTTTACACCTTGGGAAACATATCCCCATCCAATGCCCAGCTCATGGAGGGTCAAAGTACTACAACTACAAGGGATTCCACTCATATTGATGGCTCTAGTGGATGGTGACTACAAATTCTCCTGGGTCGAAGTTGGGAGCAATGGCTCTGCAGGCGACGCTCAAGTCTTCAACCGTTCAGAACTGAAGCAGTACATAGAAGAGGGATGACTTGGTATTCCCAGTGCCGAACCACTACCGCATGATGAGCGTGATATGCTTTTCTTCATAGTTGCTGATGATGCGTTTGCGCTGAGAACATGGTTGATAAAACCGTTCTCCAAGTGTCACCTAACAATTCCGGAAAGAATCTTCAACTATTGACTGCCTCCTAACAACCATGCGACAGAAGCCAGTGACAGTTGTGTCGATAGTGTTGGCATGTATCTGCCTACATAATCTGACGCGGATGCGGTACGCAGCTTGTCACAATGCAGAGATGGACCAGGAGGATAGCAATGACCACATCGTTCCTGGAGCCTGGAGACTGAACAATCCTCTAGCGCACATCTACGGCGCACATGGGAACAGACTGACAATGGCTGCGAAATACCAGAGGCAATATCTTAGTGCCTATTACGTGTCCGAGGCTGGAACGGTGCCTTGGCAAGATGCTATGATATGAACTATCTCGAAGGGTGAAATGTTACCAATTGTGCCAAGAGAACTGTATTTAATGTAATATTATTATATCTCTGTGCCTACGAATGAAATATGTATCATTATTGTGAATGTCATATGAAAAGAAACCTAGGTAATAATAAAGATATTTTAATTACATTTAATTTGTTTGTTATTTCTTGTTGTTTTTGTTTTGTTGCTATAACAGCTTTTAGTTATAATGTTATATTAAAACAAAATAGCTCTTAGTAATTAAATTTTAAAGTAATACATTTTTTTTTCTGTTTTAGAGCTTTAGTATTTATATTTATGTCTATGCAACAGTTAATACTGAAATCTTAAACTAAATAATTTTTTTTTTTAGTTTATTGTTGCTATAACTATGAGAGGTGTGTGCCAATGATACAGGTGTGTCTTGGGTACAGGTGTGTGTGCCAATGATACAGGTGTCTTGGGTACAGGTGTGTGCCAATGATACATGCGTGTTTTGGGTACAGGTGTGTGTGCCAATGATACACGCGTGTTTTGGGTACAGGTGTGTGTGCCAATGATACACGCATGTTTTGGGTACAGGCTTGTGCCAATGATACAGGTGTCTTGGGTACAGGTGTCTCTTGGGTCCAGGTGTGTGTGCCAATAGTGCAGGTGTATCAGGTGTAAATGTATATATTAGGGATAAAGGGGTGTGACCACCAGCTATGCATGTATTTCAATGTGCACATATGCAGCCAATCAGCGATGACATAATAGTGTCAAGTAGGAGGGTGATTTTCTTTAATTCGCAGGTGTATCAACCAAATAGGAAAGTGGTATTTGTGTGACATCATCCAATCAGATTGTGTGAAATTAGGTCATGCCAATCAACAAAATGTGCTTCTTGTGATATGGTCATGTGAGCAAGCGCATGTTTTTACTTATTGTTGCTTCCCACGTGTATTTGTTTACGTCACGTGACCTGACCGTTGCCGGCGTCACACATGTGTTAATGTTTTTGTTTTCATCACGTGACCGCGGTGCGTCTGGTCAGCATCGAGAGGTGGTTGTATGTATGACGTCATATCTCAAACTGCGCGGCTGGTTTGTAGGCGGGACTACTTGTACATTGTTTTAATTTATAAAAATGAACACTAAAAGTGGATTACAATAGGTTTTATTCATAATAATAAATAATAGTAATATTCACCGCCATCTTTGTCACAATTGTTACCATCTGCTTGTATTGCTATATAATTTAATTCACACATAGTAGGCAATTTTTGTGTGACTTGCATCACAGTACATATACATTGCTGCTATGAAGTCGTCATGAGTGCGCACTGTCACCAGTCGATACCCGTCCTGATATGACCTAAGATGTTGCTAGGACTAATACAACAACACAACACATTGCTGCAGGATATCAACGTGTAATTGTGGTGGGCATCTACATAATTGACGAGAATAAAAGAATAGGAACAATTACGGTGTTTTTTCACACCACTTATTGAATCTTTGTTGCGGAGGAGGCGCAAGTCGAACGAGACCTTAACTCCACACAGTTCACAACTGTCTGAACCCTCCGCCCCTGTAAAGTGTTACGAGAGCTTAACTCCACACAGTTTACAACTGTCTGACCCCTCCGCCCCTGTAAAGTGTTACGAGAGCTTAACTCCACACAGTTTACAACTGTCTGAACCCTCCGCCCCTGTAAAGTGTTATGAGCAGTTGACAACTTGTAATATCTGGGAGGCTCGACCGTCAGAGCCCCAGATACCACTACTCTCCCCAGGTGCATTCTGACAATTATCTGTCAGTTCCCACCTGATGTCCCTCTCCACAAACTCATAAGGAAGAAAGGGAAGACAAGTCACGCAAGATTGACAGTGCGGAAGTTGTGCTTTATTGGCGTCAACACCTGTTCACCTACCAGCGACCTATCACCCGCATTCGTTACCAACTTCCCACACAGATCCTCATGTCTCCTGCTAGTGTGTATAAGAATCAGTGCCTACGGCCCATTGAACCGGAGTCCCATGGTTGTTGCACACAGCTCAGTGCCTTTTGAAGAGTTACTGCTAGTTTGTGTGTAGAAAGTGGAGCCTCAGACAGAGTGTCTGGGGTCCTGGACAAGAGAAGAGTGCCTCCTGCTAGAGTGCCTAGCCAAGAGTCCCAGAGTGGGGTCTGTGTGTCAGGTATAAGGAATGCAGGTGACTGGGCTTCCCACAGCCAGCCAATCAGACACCCTCTAAAGCCTGGGGGGCAGCTGTCACTCAACCTCCAGCTGCAGGTGGTGTCCATAATGTATGCAGGATGGCTGGGTGTGCTTGCCCATCAGCTCCGAGGTAACAGGTAGTTGCAGACAGTTACAATAAACATATATTAAAAATGTCCTTCCCTTCCACTTGCACTGTTACTGGTGCATAGAGGGAACATTACACTAAACATTAACTGTCTCTTAAATATGAACATCACATCACAATCTCGGGCACTGTGTTATCACATTTTCCACATAGTCTCTGATGTCACACAGCGAGTGGGGCACCCATTACTTCTCTTTTACATTACCCTGGTCCACACTCCGTCGCCCGAGAAAAGTAATGCTCGTTGCCAATATATAAATCCCAACCAAAAATCTATATATTTTTACAAACTGTCTGAACCCTCTGCCCCTGTAAAGTGTTACGAGAGCTTAATTCCACACAGTTGACAACTGTATGAACCCTGCACCCCTGTTTGGTGTTACAAGAGCTTAACTCTACGCAGTTGACAACTGTCTGAACCCTGTGCCCCTGTACAGTGTTACAAGAGCCATCACACATTGCGCCAGTTAAACCGGCAGCTGGGCTATGTTACTAGCCATTGTCCGTTCAGCAGGTATAGACAGAACGATGTACAAGGGACACGAGTAATGGGGGTCAGAGTCCGTGCTTACTGAGCAATGCATCCTGGGGGGACGCTACTAGTGTCAACCACCATGGAACTTATTGAGAACCCTGGTTAGGTGGTAATTGTGGACTCATAAATAGTAAAATCGACAAAAAAACACAAAATGATTCAGTTGTGAGCTTATATCATATCAAATTGATATTGGTATTCTGTATTGGTTAGGGATTGAGACAAAAGAAATGATACAGATGTTTCTAATAAAGAATTGATAATGAATCAAAAAGACAATCGGTATAAATAACACAATAGTATCTTGCAGGTAATGAAAATGGGGAATATTACGATAAGAACAGGATTTCGAACACACACGTTCTGCATTCCAGGCCATATCCACCACATAGGCTCCCTGATGTCATCACCATATCCACGCCTACCTGTCTAGGTGGCTCCTTGCCAGAGAGGTCAGTGCAGACTACTACACTCGTCTCAGTGGAATTGTATGTCTTAAAATTAAATAGTTTACAGCCATAAGTGATGTTTGATGCTTGCAATTGCCTACCTACGGGCAATGCACTTACATATAGACAGACACACAGTGTAGATTCAACAACCATACAGTGTGCAGCTTGTACAGGATCCTGGTAACGGCACCACTGTGATAGGGGTGATGAAAATGGAGAATATTGCACCTAGAGGAGGATTCGAACCCACGCCTCTTGCTAGTCATGCGTATGGGGTGCGGGCCTGGGATGCGTGGGGCTGGCCTTTGGTGCGGGCCGACTCAGCGGCCCGGGAGGTGGAGGTGGAGGCCGCCGAGGGGGCGGTGAGGGCCTCCAGGCGGATGGCGTTAATCGCCATGGGGTCGTGTCATCCCTCCGGGAGCCTACCGTCCACGACCCAGGTAAATATGGTGTCGGAGTATCGACGGACGGTAGGCCAGGGATATGTGAGCTTATCCCTCAGCACTGTGAGGGTGTGGTGGGTGAGAGCGGGGATGGAATCGGCTGGGAAGGAGGGGTGGGCCTCGACCATGTGGAGGGCGAGATTGTATTCGTCCCCGGTCGCCTCCCCTTTTTTCACTACCTCCCCCCCACCCCCCACCATCTCCACGAGATCGGGGGGGGGGGGGGGGGTGGAAGACGTAGCTGGACGGTATACCTTTACGGCGTCTGGTGTGGTGCGCCTCGGCTGACTCCAGGATCTCGCGCACGGCCTCGGCCTCGGACATCGGGGTGTGCGCGACCGGCCTGTAGATGGCGGGAGTCACGGAGGCGGGAGGCGCGACGGCAGGGTTCTAGTGCCGGTGTGGCGGTTTCAGCCGTGCGCCAGTTTCAGCCGTGCGCATACTCAAACTCAAGGCATTGTCAATGGTCAAGAAATCTTCATATAGAAAATACAGAAAAAGTTAAATATCTCTAAAACCACACCACCTATTAACAAATCGCTTGGTACGCATATAGAAAACATCTTGTCCAAAAACATCATATTAAATTTCTAAGGTTAGGGTTCTTGATTTCTATTAATTTTGAATAAAACTAATGTTTTGCACTGCGCGTACCGTCAAACTCAAGGCATTGTCAATGGTGGTGAGCAATCTTCATACAGAAAATCCAGGAAAAGTGAAATATCTCTAAAACCACACAACCTAGAAACAAATCGCTTGGTACACATATAGAAAACATCTTTACCAAAAACATTATATTAAATTAATAAGGTTAGTGACTCACGACCATTGACAATGCCTTGAGTTTGACGGTACGCGCATGGCTGAAACTGGCACACGGCTGAAACCGCCACACCGGGCGTAACGCTGGAACTGCGGGTGAAGGGGTGCACGGCTGGGGTGAGGAGGCGGCGTCGGCGGGGCAGCGTGGGGCGCGCAGATGGGCGGTGCGACGGCTGGTGTGGCAGGTGCGGCAGCGGGCGTCGGCTTTGGAGAGGGCCATCGCCTCGACTATTCCGGCAAGTCGCTCCACTGAGCGCGTGGTAGTGGACAGGGGGGGGGGGGTGGGGGGGGGGCCCTCCTCCCCCGCTGCGAATCAACTGCAATGCAAGCATTACGACCAAAGTTGCATAGTCCGATGCTTTTGAGTTTCTGCTATTTTCTGAGATAAATATATTATACTAATCATTATAATCTACTTTACTTTAGTTTGAAGTAACTTTAATTTTAAATGGCTAAGTTTGGAGATATTTGACGTCAAAGCATGCCAAAATGATTTTAGCAAGCACACCATAGACTTCAGTAGTAACAGGCTCTATTAATTGACTTATTATGCCCTTCTATGCAGCAACAAATGCTTATGTACAATCAAATGTACAGGTGTGTGCCAATGAGCCACAACCGACTCAGTTGTGGCTCATTGGCACAACTGAGTGGGTTGATGATTTCTAATCTTGGAACCATCAAAACCAGATGGAGCCACGGGTTCGAATAATAAAAAATTGGGGGACTGTATCGGTAGTATTAACAAATTTGGAATGCGTAATAATTTTTATAATCATTCGTGGCATAATAATAAAATTAGGAGATTGATAATAGTTCTAGGGCGAACAGCAAAAGGATAAAACAGATAACTGTAAAAGTAACAGGTGGTTTACAGCAAACACCTGTCACTGATTTTTTTCTTGAAGATTTATACTGCCTATCATGGATAAGTGTGAAAAGACTGGTTTTCACCTTTGGTCGTAGTGCTCGCATTGCGTTTGATGCGAGGAAAGGAAGAGACCATCCCCCGCCTCTCCTGCCTGTCGCGCAGCTTTCTCACCTGCCCTGTCATCCACCCCTCAGCTTTCTCCCGCACCTTCCGCCCTGCCCCGCCGCTTTCTCACCTCCCCCGCCCTTGCCCTCCAGCTCCCTCCCTTATAAGGCCGCCCGCCGGCCTCCCTCAGTCACTCGCCCTCCAGCCGTCCTCCCTGCAGCACCAATTTCTTCTTTGGCTACCTTCAGCTCGAACCGCTCCAACACCCTCGGGCCGTTCCACATCATGCCTGGAAGCGGCAAAGGGAAAGGACGGAAGGGAGCCCGGACGACCGCCGCGGGCACGCCGGGACCCTCCTCGGGCACGCCGGGAGGCGCTTCACCTGGGGCGGCCCCGGGTTCCCCTCCGGCATCTAGGGACCGACCCTCGGGCACCGACGCCGCCATACTCCAGGCACTGCAGCAGATCACCAGCCGCCTGGATGTCCTCGAGTGCGGGGCCGCCCACGGGCCCCAGGAGACCCCCCGCCCGCCCCGAGGCGGCGGCCGGCCTACAGCACACCGCCCATCCCAGCACCTCGGGGGGGCTTACCCTCCGCCGCCACCTCAAGCGCCGCTCCCGGGGGCATTACACCCGCAGTATGAGCGCTACAGCCGCCTTACTGCGCAGCCGTCGGCCGCTCCGCCCCCGGCCTACCTCCAGGATGCCCTCGACCATACCCCGGCATCCGCGGCCGATGCCGTAAGAGAGATCCTGGCGTCGGCCGAGGCGCAGCACACCGGGAGACGAAAAGGCATCTCCCCCGTCTATCTTTTCCCCTCTGACCTCGTGGAGAGGGGGCCTGAACGCAAGTCGGTAAAGAGGGGCGAGGCCACCAAGGACGAGTACAGCCTCGCCCTCACCACCCTCATCAGCCACCAAAGCTTCCCTGCACACTCCCTGCCAGGCCTGCACCACCACACCCTCACCGTGCTCAGGGACAACCTGGTCTATCCGTGGCCTACCGTCCGCCGCTACTCGGAGACGATCTTCACCTGGATCGCGGACGGTAGGCTCCCCCACGGATGGCACGATCCGGTTGCCCTGAACTTGGTGAGGGTGGAGTCCCTCACCATGCCCGCCCCCCAGGCCGTCCCGACAGCACCAGCACCCCCCGAGGCGCGGACCTTCCCCGAGGCGCACAGCAGCCCCGGACCCAAGCCGACACCCGCATCACCTACAACAGAGAGGCTCACGGGGCTCCCTGCGCCGCCTGAAACCGCGAGCCCACCTCGTGCGATCGGGCCCCCGTCGGGGCGGCCCACGGCGAGGTGGGGGACAGACACCGGCACATATGCGCCTACTGTGCTAACGTGAGGCGCATTCTCACCATGCACAGCGAGGCCCTGTGCCTCACCAAGCAAGCCCGTGAGCGCCAGACCCCGGCCGCCTCGGCGGATTTTTGATCCGCCGGCCTCCCCCGGCCGGCCCGGGGGGGCCATAGCCGGCGCCTCACCTATACCTCTGCCGACAACCCCGTGACCTCCACCGACAACCCCGTAATGACCACCGACCGAAACGCCACCCAGAGCACAGCCGGGGACCATCACCTCGCGCCGCAGGCCCCAGACGCCGCCTACACTGACCACGAACCCTCCCGAGACATCACAGCCGCCGACCATCACGACCTCCACGACACCGCCTTCCTCAACCCCCCCCGAGCCGACCCCGACCCCCACCCCCCCAGCCCTGAGGACTTCGCTGCCCCCCTCTCCGACCCTCGCCGCACCTCCTCACCGCAGCTCTCCAGGGAGCGGGCCTCCCCAACTTTTTGGCCGCCCGCATCCCTGTCGACGTAGGCCCCGGACTCACCACACCCAGAGCTTCACCCTCCACAGCCTCCGCCGAGGCGCCGCCCAAGCCCTGCCACCCCGCCGGGGTGCCCCTGGCCGACCTCATGGCGCAGGGCACCTGGACCTCAGAGGCGGTCCACGCCTCGTGCCCCGCCTCGCACCCCGCCTCCAGCCGTCCTCCCTGCAGCACCAATTTCTTCTCCACCCACCCACCCAACTCTCTTCCTACTGTTGGTGGAGGGCTCCTCGGCGCCCCTCCCCTGAACTCTAAGCTCCTACAAACTCCTGCTACCCTAGTTAAGTTATACTGTTCGCTCCTTCTGAGCTCCTCTTTTTACTCTCCGTTGTTCTAGCTTGTTTATACGTTGCTCCTTCTGAGCTCCCTCTCTGTACTCTCCTGTTTGTATAAACTTGTTCTCCTGAGGCGTCCCAATAAACGCCTTTTTCTCCACCCCCGCCTTGCTTTCTTCTTTTTCGCGCATCAGAAGGTTTGTCGATAGAAAGCCTGAGTCTACACCTTTAACCTCCCACATCACAGAGACATGGTATGAGAGCAACTGGCCTTTGATGTCGCTGTAAGTTCTACACAGCGGTGGAAATCAAAATTGGCAGAGGTGGGGGCTCAGGGAATCGAACCACTGACCTTCAGATTAAGAGTCCGACCTAGAAAAAAGTCAGACACTCTAACCACTCCGCCACAGAGAACACCATCAAGATGACTGGGTTCCGTAGACGTGGTTGCCATGGTGATCAATATCAACAATGCCTTAGTCACCTAAGGCAGGGCAATCCGCTCGACACATACATTAACTGTCATATTGCTTCTGGTAGCTATACCACCAGTAGAGACTGTAGCTTCTCTACTCAGGATTGCCTGAGCAATACCAACATTAAATTAAAAACATTTAAAGCTGTCCTGCCACTGGCTCGGTGCTTGGTTCTAACGCTGGACCCCCCAAGTTTTATAATATTAAAAAAGTGTTAAAACTACATAGTATTGAACCTATGCAAACAATTACCAACATTGATGTTAGGCCATTAGAAAACGATTTAGATATTGATTTAAAGTTAATAGATGTTCATTGTGTTGATACGATAGATTTTTGTGAAGAAACCCCAGTACAGTATAGAAATAAATTACTCAGTATATGGCCAGATATAAAGAAAGGTTGCAATATGGATATCATATATTCAGACATGTAAAAAGCAGTGCGTGCTAATGGGCTGCCTAATTATTTAAAAGCAAAAATACCAGTGCCATCAGGGTTAAATATAAAAAATTGGAAAAAATATTTAGTCGATTATAAAGATAAAGAATTAATAACATTTTTAGAATTAGGATGGCCTGCTAACTATACAGGGGATTTTGAACCTGTAACAACAGAGACAAATCATACATGTGATGAGAAAGATCTATATTGGATTAACAGGTATGTAACCATGGAATTGTCTCATGGGGCGATACTGGGACCATTTAATCAACCACCTTTTATTCCTTGGGCACAAATTATGAACCGCCCAAAGAAAAATACTGATGAACGTAGAATTATAGATCTTAGTTATCCAAAAGGGAAGGGGGTTAATGCAGGGATAGTTAAAGGTTTTTATCAAAGGAAACGATTTACATATAACTTACCTACAATAATGTCATCAGCAAAAGAAGTTACAAAATTAGGGAACAACTGTTTTATGTGGTCGATAGACCTAGCAAGAGTGTACAGGCAATTAAGAACCTGCCCTCTGAGTGTGCCTTTATTCGGAATTAAAGTGGAAGGGAAATATTATTTTGACACAGCACCCCCATTTGTTTGTAGGATATCCAGTATGGCTTGTGCACAAACAACGTCTGCTGTAGTGCACTTAATGCTTAAAAAAGGGTTTTTTAGATGATTTTGTAGGGGTAGAAAGCACATTAGAAAAGGCTCACATTATTTTTCAGAACTTTACACCAATGATTTCTTAAATAATAATTTTCATATTGCACAACTAGAAGCTATTAATATAGTGATAGCTCTTAAAAATGTATACCCAAATAAACCTGAAGATTTTATAATTATTATCAATACTGATAATGAGGCTTCCCAACAGGTGTTGTCTTCTGGTGTTGTAAAGGACCCAGTCTTGTGTGCCTGTGCCAGGGAAATCCGGAGATTTGCAGCACAGAAAAGCTGTGACGTACAGGTAATTCACAACGCTGGTAAAGATCTAGTATTAGCAGACGCCCTTAGTAGGTTGTTTTTTTACCCTAAAGCAAAATTATTAGCGGACAGATTATGTCAAGAACATCTGTTATCCAAAATAAACGTTTCTCATAATAATAATATATTTTATCTCTACCTGTAAGCTTTCTCGTTGCTAATTTATTTGTTAGCCTTTATCAACTCACAGCTTACAATATCGCATTGGTTAATAAGCTAATCGTATATTTCAAGGCGGGAGTCTCGGAGGGAACGTGGAAAAATAAGAGGGTACAATTCGGGGAATATTTGAAGTTTTGTAAAAAAACAAAAAGATAACCCTAAAAACCCCAAACTTAAAATGGTAATGTTATATGTTTTTTGTAATTAAATGATAAATTAGAGACGGAAGGAGTAATTAGAATTATATGAGTGGGGAAAGACCATGGGTGAGACTGTTAAGGGGAAAATGTGATGCATTTGACTGTTATGGGCTGTCAGTACTTAAAAGTGGTATATTTAAAGTTGCATAGTCCGATGGTTTTGAGTTTCTGTAATTTTTCTGCGATAAATATATTAGATCGATCACTAGTATCTACTTTATTAGTTTAAAGTTACTTTTATTTTAAATGGTAAACTTTTGAGATATTTGAAGTGCAAACATGGAAAATTAGTTTTGGCAAGCTTGCTAAAACGCTGACACCATAGACCTCTACAGTAACAGGTTCTATTAAATTGATTCAGTATTCCCTTCTATGCAGAAACAAATGTTCAATAAGTGCATCAGTATCTAGGATAGATATATCAAAATCAAATCTAGATAATTGCTTGTTTTGAAAATTTCGTATTTCATCGGACTATGCAACTTTAAATTAAAAGATAATACTGTTAATAGAGCGTATCCACTAAGAATTAAGCATATTAAAATAATTGTAGTAAAATTCAGAAAAATAGGCAAGGATGGTCTGGTGTTGATTGCTGCATTATTAATAGGCTATACATGTTTGTTAAGACAGTCCAATTAATTTTATTCAGAGATGCTGGGCGATGGCAGTCATCTGCTGCTCGGGAGTGACATCAAGGCTCAAGCGACATACTTGACGGTGACTATCAGAAGCATCAAAACCACACGCAGGCCAGAGGACATCTACTACATTGAACTACCTCGGGTACCCAATTCTCCATTCTGTCCGGTGCATGCATGGAATAAGTACTGCCGCCGCTTCGGTGTGCATAAGGGCACCCCCGTATTTGTTCTGTCGAATGGGGACCCGTTGACCTGCCAAATCTTCATGAAATGCATGGGAACAGCTCTGAAGGCTGCCGATCCACGTTGGTGGCCTATGGTGACGTCCCATAGTCTTCCCAGAGGGGCAGCGCAGGAATATTCAAGAGTGGGGATGCCTTTGGACTGCATTAAGACATTGGGACAATGGAAATCAAACAGTGTTTTCAATTATGTGAATACAAAATTTATTAGGCAAGGTCCATCAGCTCTCCTGTCCCAATTTGGCTGAGAGCTAGATGGTCCAAAAAATTCCCATGTTTAAATGTGTGAAAAATGAGTTGCAAGAGATGTTTGCCTGGTGTGCTTTGACAGTATGACCGTGATCAACCCATAGATGATGCCTCCTGTCTTCAATTGCCAAAGAATATATCAACGTAAAAAAAATATATTTATCTATAAATCATAGTTAGCTCTATAAATGACCACCTGCAAATAAGTAATAAATGAGTCACGCTTTAAAGTTGAATGCTGGGTTGTACTGCCTGGGCAGCTAGCATAATTAGAAAAAGCTAATAGAATCATCTGTACTCATGTAAGAAGCTTCATATAAATGTTAGCTAGTGATAGCCATATAAAGGCTCTTGCACAAATATATATATTTATAGAATTGATCAAACAGCATTGAATATCCAACATGGAGGGGAGGGGCAACATCCACCTCATTTCCCCTTCCCCTCTATGACCCTGCACAGTAGGCCTACTTGGATGGGGGAGGCTAATGAGGTCACGAGATTGACCTAATTGGTTAATGGCCTCCCTGCATAAGGGGTGTTTCAAAGTGAGTGTCCAAAAGTATCTAAGTTGAAGTGCGTGTCCATGGGGCCAGAGTTGTTATCGATGGAAAAAAATATAAACTGACAGAGCAACATCTTCTCCCACCTAGCTTTTCTATGGCCAATGCTAAGACAGTCCGGATTGATGAGGGACTATACTTCCACTCAGAACATTTGTTCCTATCAAACCGTTTTGCCTCACCCATTGAAGACAAAACTACCCAACAGTAGAGCACATGTTTTAAGGGGAAAAGTGTAGGGCTGTGGGTGAAGTGGATCACTTTAGACAGGTTGTTTTGGCACCCACCCCACTGGAAGCAAAGCGGATTGCTGACCAGGTTCCAAATTCACCAGACTGGCATCAACAGAGGGTGACCGTACTGAAAAGAGTCTTGCATCTAAAGTTTGATCAAAACCCAGACTTGATGGATATGCTCATGGATACTGGTAACGTCACTCTCCACGAAGTTACCACTAATTCCTTTTATGGAATCGGAGCAACCCTGCATAGTCGGGAACTGAGAGATAAATCATTCAAAAGCACCAATAAGCTGGGACTGGCACTTGTATCTAAGGGGGAAAGCATCAGGATTGCCAGACTTGGTGATGTGTAGCCAGTAGTGTAAAGCAAATGAAGTGAGGGACCACAGGTTTGGAATTGTTTGAAATCATGTTATTGTGAGATGTTTATCAGCAATACAACAGTGATCTCCCCAAACATTACCCAAAAAATCTTTGACTGAATCTGTCACCATCATGCTACATACCACTGGTGTATCAAGTCGTTAACTATTCTACCATGCGTTCACCACTAAAACTCTGCCTAAGAATATCTAGCTGGCATGCTAAATCCCACTGATGCACTGACTGATTGTTGCATTGTGTGACCACTACATCCCACAGGTGCACTGAGAGATTGTTGTATTGTGTGACCACTACATCCCACTGTTGCACTTCTACTGGTGCGCTGACTGATTGTTGTATTGTGTGACCACTGGTGCACTGACAGATTGTTGTATTGTGTGACCACTGGTGCACTGACTGATTATTGTATTGTGTGACCACTACATCCCACTGGTCCACTGACAGATTGTTGTATTGTGTGGCGACTACATCCCACTGTTGCACTCCCACTGGTGCACTGACTGATTGTTGTATTGTGTGGCGACTACATCCCACTGGTCCACTGACAGATTGTTGTATTGTGTGGCGACTACATCCCACTGTTGCACTCCCACTGGTGCACTGACTGATTGTTGTATTGTGTGGCGACTACATCCCACTGGTGCACTGACTGATTGTTGTATTGTGTGACCACTACATCCCACTGGTCCACTGACAGATTGTTGTATTGTGTGGCGACTACATCCCACTGTTGCACTCCCACTGGTGCACTGACTGATTGTTGTATTGTGTGGCGACTACATCCCACTGGTGCACTGACTGATTGTTGCATTGTGTGACCACTGGTGCACTGACGTATTGTACAGTGGGTTGTGCTTGGTTGGTGACTGAGTACAGTGGGTTGTGTCTGGTTGGTCACTGAGTACAGTGGGCTCTGTCTGGTTGGTGAATGAGCACAGTGGGTTGTGTCTGGTTGGTGATTGAGTACGGTGGGTTGTATCTGGTTGGTGACTGAGTACAGTGGGTTGTGGCTGGTTGGTGACTGAGTACGGTGGGTTGTATCTGGTTGGTGACTGAGTACAGTGGGTTGTGTCTGGTTGGTGACTGAGTACAGTGGGTTGTGTCTGGTTGGTGACTGAGTACAGTGGGCTCTGTCTGGTTGGTGACTGAGTACAGTGGGTTGTGTCTGGTTGGTGACTGAGTACAATGGGTTGTGTCTGGTTGGTGACTGAGTGCAGTGGGTTGTGTCTGGTTTCTGACTGAGTACAGTAGGTTATGTCTGGTTGGTGACTGAGTACAGTGGGTTGTGGCTGGTTGGTGACTGAGTACAGTGGGTTGTATCTGGTTGGTGACTGAGTACAGCAGGTTGTGTCTGGTTGGTGACTGAGTAGGGTGGGTTGTGGCTGGTTGGTGACTGTGTAAACTTGGTTGTGTCTGGTTGGTGACTGAGTACAGTGGGTTGTGTCTGGTTGGTGACTGAGTACAGTGGGTTGTGTCTGGTTGGTGACTGAGTACAGTGGGTTGTGTCTGGTTGGTGACTGAGTACGGTGGGTTATATCTGGTTGGTGACTGAGTACAGTGGGTTGTGTCTAGATGGTGACTGAGTACAGTGAGTTGTGTCTGGTTGGTGACTGAGTACAGTGGGTTGTGCCTGGTTGGTGACTGAGTACAGTGGGCTCTGTCTGGTTGGTGACTGAGTACGGTGGGTTGTATCTGGTTGGTGACTGAGTACAGTGGGTTGTGTCTGGTTGGTGACTGAGTACAGTGGGTTGTGGCTGGTTGGTGACTGAGTACAGTGGGTTGTGGCTGGTTGGTGACTGAGCACAGTGGGTTGTGGCTGGTTGGTGACTGAGTACAGTGGGTTGTGTCTGGTTGGTGACTGAGTACAGTGGGTTGTGTCTGGTTGGTGATTGAGTACACCTGATTGTGTCTGGTTGGTGACTGAGTACAGTGGGTTGTGTCTGGTTGGTGACTGAGTACAGTGGGTTGTGTCTGGTTGGTGACTGAGTACAGTGGTTTGTGTCTGGTTGGTGACTGAGTACAGTGGGTTGTGTCTGGTTGGTGACTGAGTACAGTGGGTTGTGTCTGGTTGGTGACTGAGTACAGTGGGTTGTGTCTGGTTGGTGACTGAGTACAGTGGGTTGTGGCTGGTTGGTGACTGAGTACAGTGGGTTGTGTCTGGTTGGTGACTGAGTACAGTGGGTTGTGTCTGGTTGGTGACTGAGTACAGTGGGTTGTGTCTGGTTGATGACTGAGTACAGTGGGTTTTGTCTGGTTGGTCACTGAATACAGTGGGTTGTGGCTGGTTGGTGACTGAGCACAGTGGGTTGTGTCTGGGTGGTGACTGAGTACAGTAGGTTGTGTCTGGTTGGTGACTGAGTACAGTGGGTTGTGTCTGGTTGGTGACTGAGTACAGTGGGTTGTGTCTGGTTGGTGACTGAGTACAGTGGGTTGTGTCTGGTTGGTGACTGAGTACAGTGGGTTGTGTCTGGTTGGTGACTGAGTACAGTGGGTTGTGTCTGGTTGGTGACTGAGTACAGTGGGTTGTGGCTGTTGGTGACTGAGCACAGTGGGTTGTGTCTGGTTGGTGACTGAGTACAGTGGGTTGTGTCTGGTTGGTGACTGAGTACAGCGGGTTGTGTCTGGATGGTGACTGAGTACAGTGGTTTGTGGCTGGTTGGTGACTGAGTACCTTGGGTTGGGTCTGGTTGGTGACTGAGTACAGTGGGTTGTGGCTGGTTGGTGACTGAGTACCTTGGGTTGGGTCTGGTTGGTGACTGAGCACAGTGGGTTGTGGCTGGTTGGTGACTGAGTACAGTGGGTTGTGGCTGGTTGGTGACTGAGTACCTTGGGTTGGGTCTGGTTGGTGACTGAGTACATTTGGTTGTGGCTGGTTGGTGACTGAGTACCTTGGGTTGGGTCTGGTTGGTGACTGAGCACAGTGGGTTGTGGCTGGTTGGTGACTGAGTACAGTGGGTTGTGTCTGGTTGGTGACTGAGCACAGTGGGTTGTGTCTGGGTGGTGACTGAGTACAGTAGGTTGTGTCTGGTTGGTGACTGAGTACAGTGGGTTGTGTCTGGTTGGTGACTGAGTACAGTGGGTTGTGTCTGGTTGGTGACTGAGTACAGTGGTTTGTGTCTGGTTGGTGACTGAGTACAGTGGGTTGTGTCTGGTTGGTGACTGAGTACAGTGGGTTGTCTGGTTGGTGACTGAGTACAGTGGGTTGTGGCTGGTTGGTGACTGAGTACAGTGGGTTGTGTCTGGTTGGTGACTGAGTACAGTGGGTTGTGTCTGGTTGGTGATGAGTACAGTGGGTTGTGGCTGGTTGGTGACTGAGTACCTTGGGTTGGGTCTGGTTGGTGACTGAGTACATTTGGTTGTGGCTGGTTGGTGACTGAGTACCTTGGGTTGGGTCTGGTTGGTGACTGAGCACAGTGGGCTGTGGCTGGTTGGTGACTGAGTACAGTGGTTTGTGTCTGGTTGGTGACTGAGTACAGTGGGTTGTGTCTGGTTGGTGACTGAGTACAGTGGGTTGTGTCTGGTTGGTGACTGAGTACAGTGGGTTGTGGCTGGTTGGTGACTGAGTACAGTGGGTTGTGTCTGGTTGGTGACTGAGTACAGTGGGTTGTGTCTGGTTGGTGATGAGTACAGTGGGTTGTGGCTGGTTGGTGACTGAGTACCTTGGGTTGGGTCTGGTTGGTGACTGAGTACATTTGGTTGTGGCTGGTTGGTGACTGAGTACCTTGGGTTGGGTCTGGTTGGTGACTGAGCACAGTGGGTTGTGGCTGGTTGGTGACTGAGTACAGTGGGTTGTGTCTGGTTGGTGACTGAGCACAGTGGGTTGTGTCTGGGTGGTGACTGAGTACAGTAGGTTGTGTCTGGTTGGTGACTGAGTACAGTGGGTTGTGTCTGGTTGGTGACTGAGTACAGTGGGTTGTGTCTGGTTGGTGACTGAGTACAGTGGTTTGTGTCTGGTTGGTGACTGAATACAGTGGGTTGTGTCTGGTTGGTGACTGAGTACAGTGGGTTGTCTGGTTGGTGACTGAGTACAGTGGGTTGTGGCTGGTTGGTGACTGAGTACAGTGGGTTGTGTCTGGTTGGTGACTGAGTACAGTGGGTTGTGTCTGGTTGGTGATGAGTACAGTGGGTTGTGGCTGGTTGGTGACTGAGTACCTTGGGTTGGGTCTGGTTGGTGACTGAGCACAGTGGGTTGTGGCTGGTTGGTGACTGAGTACAGTGGGTTGTGGCTGGTTGGTGACTGAGTACAGTGGGTTGTGTCTGGTTGGTGACTGAGCACAGTGGGTTGTGGCTGGTTGGTGACTGAGTACAGTGGGTTGTGGCTGGTTGGTGACTGAGTACCTTGGGTTGGGTCTGATTGGTGACTGAGTACAGTGGGTTGTGGCTGGTTGGTGACTGAGTACCTTGGGTTGGGTCTGGTTGGTGACTGAGCACAGTGGGTTGTGGATGGTTGGTGACTGAGTACAGTGGGTTGTGGCTGGTTGGTGACTGAGTACAGTGGGTTGTGTCTGGTTGGTGACTGAGCACAGTGGGTTGTGTCTGGTTGGTGACTGAGTACAGTGGGTTGTGGCTGGTTGGTGACTGAGTACAGTGGGTTGTGTCTGGTTGGTGACTGAGTACAGTGGGTTGTGTCCGGATGGTGACTGAGTACACCTGCTTGTGGCTGCTTGGTGACTGAGTACAACGGGATGAGTACAGCCGGTTCCATCCAGCTCCCACACCTGATGCACGGGGTCGGGCCAGATGGCAGCCTGCCAGCCACCCGCAGGTCGAGTGTCGACCAAACCGTCCTGCCACCACTGTTTGTTTAAAGCCTTCAGCTGCCAACACGACCAGCTCACCAGCCGCCTCCTTTTTTGCGGCCGTGTTCCGACTGGACCAAGGATGCACGGCTGTTCAGCTGTACGGCTGCATAGCCATGCAGTTGTGTACGGCTGCACGGCTTGCTGACACCGAGTCCCAGTGCGCCCCGTGCACGGGCCGGCTTCAAAAGCGAACTATTAAAGTTGCATAGTTTTGAGTTTCTGTCATTTTTCTGAGATCAATATACTAAATTGGTTGCTATGATCTACCTTACTTTAGTTTGAAGTTACTTTGAATTTAAATCGCTAACTTTTAAGGTATTTGAAGTGTAAACATCTCAAATGAGTTTTGGCAAGCACGCCAACACTCTGACAGCATAGGCTTCTGCAGTAACAGGTTATATTCAATTGTGTTAGTACTTCCTTTTATGTGGCAAGAAATGCTTAATATGTGCATCAGTATCGAAGTTATCATGTAGAATAAAATCTAGATAATTGCTTTGGTTGGGAAAATTGTTAACGCTTCGTCGGACGATGCAGCTTTAACGAACGGCTTTTGGCCGCCGTCTGCTGGCACCCGCCGCGCTGAGGTCACCACCAGGTGGCGCCACCCACTCAGGCACGACGCACTAACTCGCCTCCCTCCCCCCGCACTGTGTGGGCAGAAGGGCCCTAGATAAACTGGTGTCCGGCGGGCAGACGACACTTAACCCTGACAGCCGCAGGATGCAGACCGCCGTGTTCACGCTGTGCGCCGCACTCACCGTCACGCTGGTAACCAGCGACACCCGCCACCACAACGCCACCAGCGGCGACTACAGGAACCATGACGCGGGTAGGTAGCCCGCCAGGTCCATGCTGCAACAGGATGCAAAACGGCTAAGTACTCCTTTTAAATATAGAACGCACCAACAAGCACTGAGGGAAGGATTTGGGGAAACTACGCACCCTCTGAGGTGATGTTAAAATAGATGTTGGTGGTTGTTGGAGTTTTACGTTCTAGCAACATCTAAGGTCATATCAGGACGGGGTGTTAAACTAGATGATTGATGCGTGATTTCTGTGGTTAACTTGGGTGCAACCTAAAACAACTCACCACTATTTGACGCTGCAGCCTGCTACGACTGTAACTATGCGCCCTCTGTTTGATGTGTGTTGTGTATGGCTAACTTGCTTACAACTCACCAGTCCACTATTTTACACTGCAGCCTGCTACGACTGTAACTACGTGCCCTCTGTTTGATGCGTGCTGTGTATGGCTAACTTGCTTACAACTAACCAGTCCACTATTTTACACTGCGGCCTGCTACGACTGTAACTATGCACCCTCTGTTTGCTGCGTGCTGCGTATGGCTAACTTGGGTACAACTAACCAGTCCACTATTTAACGCTGCAGACTGCTACGACTTTAACAATGCGCCCTCTGTTTGATGTGTGTTGTGTATGGCTAACTTGGGTACAACTAACCAGTCCACTATTTAACGCTGCAGACTGCTACGACTGTAAATATGCGCCCTCTGTTTGATGTGTGTTGTGTATGGCTAACTTGGGTACAACTCACCAGTCCACTATTTTACACTGCGGCCTGCTACGACTGTAACTATGCGCCCTCTGTTTGATGTGTGTTGTGTATGGCTAACTTGGGTACAACTAACCAGTCCACTATTTAACGCTGCAGACTGCTACGACTGTAACTACGCACCCTCTGTTTGATGTGTGTTGTGTATGGCTAACTTGGGTACAAATCACCACTATTTAACGATGCAGACTGCTACGACTGTAACTACGCACCCTCTGTTTGATGTGTGTTGTGTATGGCTAACTTGGGTACAAATCACCACTATTTAACGCTGCAGACTGCTACGACTGTAACTACGTGCCCTCTGTTTGATACATGCTGTGTATGGCTAACTTGGGTACAAATCACCACTATTTAACGATGCAGACTGCTACGACTGTAACTACGTGCCCTCTGTTTGATACATGCTGTGTATGGCTAACTTGGGTACAAATCACCACTATTTAACGCTGCAGACTGCTACGACTGTAACTATGCGCCCTCTGTTTGATGCATGCTGCGTATGACTAACTTGGGTACAACTAACCAGTCCACTATTTGACGCTGCAGCCTGCTACGACTGTAACTATGTGCCCTCTGTTTGATGCATGCTGTGTATGGCTAACTTGGGTACGCCTAACCAGTCCACTAAGTCCACTATTTGACGCTGCAGCCTGCTACGACTGTAACTACGCGCCCTCCGGTTACGTGAAGGGGTACGAGGACTGGCGGCATGGGTCGGCCGAGGTGGGCTACATGCGGTGCGCCCTGGTGTCGCGCCTCGACGAGTTCTTCGTGCACAAGAACCCCTGCCGCTCGGGGCGCTGCTACATTCGCCGGGAGGAGAATGGAAGTAAGACAGCGCGCTACTTATCTACTTCCCCTCCTATACTACTTATCTACTTCCCCGCCTTTTTATTTATATTTTTTTATTGAGCCTGTATTTATACTGTCCATAGCATGTAAGCCCGGGTACCCAGGCTTGTTTTCAATGCTGGCCAGCTGTAGTTTTGGTGTTGTCTTACCAAGCAGTAGCTGCTGATAAGTTATTTGATTGTCTGCATTTCAGTAGCAGATAGATAGTCTGTTGGTATGTTTAGTAGTCTATGTTAGTTTTTTTTGGGGGCCCTCTTGGCATTGTATTTTTGTTCTATTCTTATTACTATGTTAGTTGTTTTCTTAAGGTTCTATGTTAGTGTTTTGGGGTTTTCTTGGGAAGAGTTTTCCGCTTTTTTCTACTTAATTCTATACTAGCCTATTTTATTTACATGTCCATAGGCTTGTACGTAATAGGTGGTTGAGTTATGTTTGTTTGAATTTGATTTGATTTATATTGTTGTTGGATATGTTATCTGGCTTTTATATTTACGGTTATCCCACCCTGGGCTGTCCAGTTGGTGGGCCGTGACATATCACCTGCCCCCTTGTGGTGCAGTTCAGTTGGGGCTTCCAGTTTTTATTTTGCACAGATATTTTTTGTATGTTTTTAGGTCAGGGATTTGTCTTTCTTTCACCGTTTGGGCATTCCATGCCTTGGCGGCCATTTCCAGCGTGCTCCTTTCATGGGCTTTGATTTGGCTTCTGGTCTGCCTTAGTAGTGGTGCCTTGCTTGCTCTGGTGTCCCTTAGTGGTTGGGTTAGAAGCTTAATGTCTTGGCTATATCCATATGCTAATGTTTTTAGGTGGATTATTCTTCTGTTTTCTAGTAGCTTTACTTTAGTTCTTTTGTGTAGGTCATAAGTGGGGTGTAGTTTGTCTACTTTCAGGCAGATTTTTAGGGCCCTATTTTGTAATATCTGCAATTTTTTTAGTAGCTCTTTTTTAGCACCCATGTAAATTACATTCCCATAGTCAAAGTAGGGGAGTACCATGCCTTTGAAGATTTTTATTGACATATCTTGTGTCATATAGTTTCTTAGTTTAGCAAATAGCCATAGTTTGTGGTTTACTTTTTGTATGATTTTTGTTACACACAGATTGTAGTTTAGCTGGCTATCTAGTTCTAGGCCTAGGTATTTGTAGTGATTTACACTTTCCAGTGTTTGGTTTCCTAGTGTACATTGTAGGTTTCTTCCTGTGATTGCTGTATGTGAGAAGAGTACTGTTTTAGATTTATTTGCATTGATGGTTATTTTATTGGACTCACACCAGCCGTCCAGCTTTACCAGGAGGTTGTTCAGTTTGGTTGCTACCTCCTCTACTGTGCTTCCTTCTGCATATACGACAGTGTCATCCGCATATAGCTGGAGACATTCTGTCTCCAGCCATTTTTCTAGGTCGTTTATGTATAGTATAAATAGTAGTGGTCCCAGGACTGATCCTTGGGGTACACCAAAGGTGACAGTTTGTTGGTCTGAGAGTGTACCATTTACTTTAGTTTTTTGCTGTCTGTTGTTTAGGTAGCTTTTTATCCAGTTTATTGATTTGGATTTAATGCCCATGTTGTTTAATTTTCTTATTAATATGCTGTGGTCTACAGTGTCAAAGGCTTTGCTGAAGTCGATGAAGCTGCTCCAACTAATTCCTTCTGGTTCAATGATGCCAGCACATCACTTGTTAGGTTTGCTATTGTTTTTGATGTGGAGTGTAGTTTTCTGAAACCTCCTTGCCTCTTGTTTAGTATATTGTTTTTTTCCAGGTACTCATTTATATGCCTATGGAATATTTTTTCAATTAGCTTGCCTGGTGTTTGCAAGATTGATATTGGTCTGTAGTTCCCCATGTTTTGTTTGTCACCGCTTTTGTAGATGGGGGTGATGGTTGCCATCTTCCATGCTGTGATGAAGTGTCCCTGTTCAAATGATATGTTGAACAGGTCGACCATGATATCTGGGATGGCTTGGAGCGCCTCTTTCAATATTTTCGTGGGGATTCCATCTATTCCACTTGGTTTGTTTTCATCTATGTCATTTATTAGTTGTGTTAGTTCTTTTAGGTCAGTTTTGCAGGTGGGGATTTCATCCTGGATATTTTCTGACTTGTTTTCCCAGATTCTTGTGAATTTCTTTGATAACCTTTGTCCTACCGTGGCAAAGTGGGTATTTACTTTATTTGCTGCATCACTATCTGTGTGCGTATTTCCATCCTTATCCTGGAAGCTTATGCATTCTTCTATCTTGTTTTTGGGGAATAGTAAGCTTACGTTTTTCCAGAACTTATTTGTGTTGCTTCCCCAGTCCTTGTCTTGTTTTACTATATATTTTGTTGTTGCTGTCCTTACTGCTTTGAGGGAGTTGTTTCTGGCAGTATTATAGGCCCCTTTATCCTCTGGGTCTTTAGTACATTTCACTTTGTCACCTAGCTTTCGTTTTGTTGCGATATGCGTTAACAATATAGTACTCCTATACTACTTACCTACTTCCCCTCCTATACTACTTATCTACTTCCCCTCCTATACTACTTATCTACTTCCCCTCCTGTACTGGTTATCTACTTCCCCTCCTATACTACTTACCTACTTCCCCTCCTGTACTACTTATCTACTTCCCCTCCTATACTATTTATATACTTACCCTCCTATACTACTTATCTACTTCCCCTCCTGTACTGGTTATCTACTTCCCCTCCTATACTACTTATGTACTTCCCCTCCTATACTACTTATCTACTTCCCCTCCTATACTATTTATCTACTTCCCCTCCTATACTACTTACCTACTTCCCCTCCTGTACTACTTACCTACTTCCCCTCCTATACTACTTATCTACTTCCCCTCCTATACTACTTATCTACTTCCCCTCCTGTACTACTTATCTACTTCCCCTCCTATACTACTTATCTACTTCCCCTCCTATACTACTTATCTACTTCCCCTCCTATACTACTTACCTACTTCCCCTCCTGTACTACTTATCTACTTCCCCTCCTATACTACTTACCTACTTCCCCTCCTGTACTACTTATCTACTTCCCCTTCTATACTACTTACCTACTTCCCCTCCTGTACTACTTATCTACTTCCCCTCCTATACTACTTATCTACTTACCCTCCTATACTACTTATCTACTTCCCCTCCTATACTACTTATCTACTTCCCCTCCTATACTACTTATCTACTTCCCCTCCTATACTACTTATCTACTTCCCCTCCTATACTACTTATCTACTTCCCCTCCTGTACTACTTATCTACTTCCCCTCCTATACTACTTATCTACTTCCCCTCCTATACTACTTATCTACTTCCCCTCCTATACTACTTATCTACTTCCCCTCCTATACTACTTACCTACTTCCCCTCCTATACTACTTATCTACTTCCCCTCCTATACTACTTATCTACTTCCCCTCCTATACTACTTTTCTACTTCCCCTCCTGTACTACTTATCTACTTCCCCTCCTATACTACTTATCTACTTCCTACCATCAGCACGAATAGCTAGCAAACAAAACAACGCCAATTCATATCCATCTATCAGATAAATGTTTAACACTCCACAAGGAGAGTTAGCCCTGTTTGTGTAACTCCGTGCCTGCTGTCACCCGTCTGTGTGCCAGCCCCCAGCCCCTCCCCCATGACGCACGCTGACTGACCTCTGTCCGCCTTGTTGTTGTTGTGCAGTGGTGTACCGGGGCTGCGCCGACTACGAGAATCTGCCATGGGACGTGAACACAGACGTCAACTGCAAGTACCAGGGCCCCGGCAAGTCGCTGTGGTACTTCTGTGACGGGCACGCCTGCAACCACGGCCAACTCGGTAGGTGCTGCCGACCTGCGCACATTGAACGTAACAGGAGCCGGGCAGGTAGAGCAGGGCGCACCTTGAACATAATGGGACCCGGGCAGGTAGAGCAAGGCGCACATTGAACGTAACGGGACCCGGGCAGGTAGAGCAGGGCGCACATTGAACATAACGGGACCCGGGCAGGTAGAACGCACCTTGAACGTAATGGGACCCGGGCAGGTAGAGCTGGGCGCACCTTCAACGTAACGGGACCCGGGCAGGTAGAGCAAGGCGCACATTGAACGTAACGGGACCCGGACAGGTAGAGCAGGGCACACATTGAACGTAATAGGACCCAGGCAGGTAGAGCAGGGCGCACATTGAACGTAACAGGACCCGGGCAGGTAGAGCAGGGCGCACATTGAACGGAACGGGAACTGGGCAGGTAGAGCAGGGCGCACATTGAACGTAATAGGACCCAGGCATGTGGAGCAGGGTGCACATTGAACGTAATAGGACCCGGGCAGGTAGAGCAGGGTGCACATTGAACGTAACGGGACCCGGGCAGGTAGAGCAGGTCACACCTTGAACATAACAGGAGCCGGGCAGGTAGAGCAGGGCGCACATTGAACGTAATAGGACCCGGGCAGGTAGAGCGAGCAGGGCGCACATTGAACGTAACGGGACCCAGGCAGGTAGAGCAGGGCGTACATTGAACGTAATAGGACCCGGGCAGGTAGAGCAGGGCGCACCTTGAACGTAACGGGACCCAGGCAGGTAGAGCAGGGTGCACGTTGAACGTAATAGGATTCGGGCAGGTAGAGCAGGGCACACATTGAACGTAACGGGACCTGGGCAGGTAGAGCAGGGCACACATTGAACGTAACGGGACCCAGGCAGGTAGAGCAGGGCACACATTGAACATAACGGGACCTGGGCAGGTAGAGCAGGGCGCACATTGAATGTAATGGGACCCAGGCAGGTAGAGCAGGGCGCACATTGAACGTAATAGGACCCGGGCAGGTAGAGCAGGGTGCACCTTGAACGTAATGGGACCCGGGCAGGTAGGGCAGGGCGCACCTTGAACGTAATGGGACCCGGGCAGGTAGAGCAGGGCACACATTGAATGTAACGGAACTCAGGGAGGTAGAGCAGGGCACACATTGAATGTAACGGGTCCTGGGCAGGTAGAGCACGGCGCACATTGAACGTAACGGGACCCGGGAAGGTAGAGCAGGGCGCACATTGAACGTAATGGGACCCGGGCAGGGAGAGCAGGGCGCACCTTGAACGTAATGGGACCCGGGCAGGTAGAGCAGGGCGCACCTTGAACGTAACGGGACCTGGGCAGGTAGAGCAGGGCGCACCTTGAATGTAACAGGAGCCGGGCAGGTAGAGCAGGGCGCACATTGAACGTAATAGGACCCGGGCTGGTAGAGCAGGGCGCACCTTGAACATAACAGGAGCCGGGTACCACACACACTGCCCGAACCACACACACTGCATGTACCACACACACGCAGTGCATGCACCACACACACACTGCATGCACCACACACACATTGCCCGAACCACCCACACACTGTCCGATCCACACACATTGCATGCACCGCATACTGCCCGAACCACACACACACACACTGCCTGAACCACACAAATCGCCTGAACCACACAAATCGCCTGAACCACACACACACTGCCCGAACCACACACAGTGCATGCACCACACAATCGCCTGAACCACACACACACTGCCCGAACCACACAAATCGCCTGAACCACACACACACACTGCCTGAACCACACAAATCGCCTGAACCACACACACACACACTGCCTGAACCACACAAATCGCCTGAACCACACACACACACTGCCTGAACCACACAAATCGCCTGAACCACACACACACACTGCCTGAACCACACAAATCGCCTGAACCACACACACACACTGCCTGAACCACACAAATCGCCTGAACCACACACACACACTGCCTGAACCACACAAATCGCCTGAACCACACACACACACTGCCTGAACCACACAAATCGCCTGAACCACACAAGCTGTCCGGACCGCCTACATCGCCGGCCGGTCGGGGTAACGCGCCTATTCGTCCACAGGTGACACGGAGGAGAGATGCGGCAGTCCCCCCGCCCAGCAGCCAGAGGAGGTGCACCAGGAGGAGGTCGACACCGACACGCCATCTTACGAGCAATACCCTCCCCACGGCAAGCCACGTCAGGTAGGCCTAGCATGCTGATTATCACTGCCACCATCCACCCCCGAACACCCGCCGCTACCCCATCCATCACCCACCACCACCACCACCACCACCCATATCCAGTTATTGTTCATCACTTATATTATCCCCGTGTCCCGTCACTCATGTCACCACTGAGTTATAAACATGTCCCGTTATTGTTTTTTTGTGTGTTTTTTTTGTTGTACATTAGTTGTTTAAGCAGGGGAAATTTCAGTCGCAGACGACTGGTCTTCCTCATTCCACTGCTCCTTGATCTATCCTAATATTGCTGAGCGCCTGGCTCGGAAGCGATAAGTATCAATTTTTAAGTCATTGGTTTGACTCGACCAAGATTCGAACCCATGATCCCATGATCTACCAACACAGGAGACGGATGCCCGTCACTTACATGCTGAGTTACCCACGTGTCCCATTACTAATGTCACTCACATGCTGAGTTACCCCCGTGTCCCGTCACTCACGTACTGAGTGAACTCAGTGTCCCATCACTCACATGCTGAGTTAACCCCATGTCCCATCACTCACATGCTGAGTTACCCATGTGTCCAGTCACTCATGTGCTAAGTTACCCCCGTGTCCCATTACTCATGTCACTCATGTGCTGAGTTACCCATGTGTCCCATCACTCACATGCTGAGTTAACCCCGTGTCCCATTACACATGTCACTCACATGCTGAATTACCCCGGTCATGTCACTCATGTGCTGAGTTACCCCCATCCCATCACTCATGTGCTGAGTTACCTCCGTGTCCCATTGCTCATGTCACTCACATGCTAAGTTAACCCCATGTCCCAGCACTCCTGTGTTGAGTTACCCCTGTGTCCTGTTACTCATGCCACTCACATGCTGAATTACACCCGTGTCTCGTTACTCACATGCTGAGTTACCCTTGTGTCCCATTACTCATGTACCTCAGTGCTGAGTTACCCCCGTGTCCCATTACTCATGTCACTCACATGCTGAGTTACCCCCATGTCCCATTACTCATGTCACTCACATGCTGAGTTACCCCCATGTCCCATCACTCGCGTGCTGAGTTACCCTCGTGTCCCATTACTCATGTCACTCACATGCTGAGTTAACCCCGTGTCCTGTTACTCATGTGCTGAGTTACCCTTGTGTCTCATTACGCATGTCACTCACATGCTGAGTTACCCCCGTGTCCCATTACTCATGTCACTCACATGCTGAGTTACCCCCATGTCCCATCATTCACGTGCTGAGTTACCCTCGTGTCTCATTACGCATGTCACTCACATGCTGAGTTACCCCTGTGTCCCGTTACTCATGTCACTCACATGTTGAGTTACCCCCATGTCCCATCACTCACATACTGAGTTACCCCCGTGTCCTGTTACTCATGCCACTCACATGCTGAATTACACCCGTGTTCTGTCACTCACATGCTGAGTTACCCTTGTGTCCCATCACTCACGTGTTGAGTGACCCCCGTGTCATGCTACTCACATGCTGAATTACCCCCATGTCCAATCACTTACGTGCTGAGTTACCCTCGTGTCTCACTACTCATGTCACTCACATGCTGAGTTACCTCCGTGTCCCATCACTCACATGCTGAGTTACCCCTGTGTCCCATTACTCATGTCACTCACATGCTGAGTTACCCCCGTGTCCCGTTACTCATGTCACTCACGTGCTGAGTTACCCCCGTGTCCTATCACTCACATGCTGAGTTACCTTTGTGTCTCATTACTCATGTCACTCACGTGCTGAGTTACCCCTGTGTCCAGTCACTCACGTGCTGAGTTACCCTCGTGCTGTGTTGCAGGTTGGCTGGCCGCGTGGTTCGTGGGGCGGGCGGCTGGTGGCGCTCAAGCTGTTCCCTCTCCGCTGGTACGAGCAGCCCAAACACCAGGTGGACCCGGCGCGTCCCTCCCCGCCGGCCGCCACCCGGGCCGTCACCCGGGCCGCCACCACGCCGCGCCTCGAGTACAGTGAGTACCCGTTAACTAGCGCCCTAGTTCCGTCAGCTCCACCTGAGGCGCTACAACATCGAGCCTGGGTCCCTAGCCTTCTCCAACATGACCCTGGTAAAAGGGTCTACTCTTGTGGCAAATGAAAGCACTATATGGATTAAATTAATGCACTTCAACCGATCACACCTGTGCACGTTGCCAATATCACCATTATTAGTGATTAGTGAATCACTTTCGCTGTTGAAATTAAAATGGAGCAAATGTAAGCAGTTATCTGCAGTGGTTATAAGCTACTGGTGAGTGCTGTATGTCGCTGGGTTCAATTTCACTTCTTCGGATGCTTGTTTTATTGCTCAAATAAAACTATTTCACTCTCTTCTGTTCGCTCTCACCCAGCCATCTACAGCAGCACGCCCAGGGCCCATTGCACTCTCCAGGCATATATCTGGTTATATAACTAGAGTTGACTTGAAGCAAAGCTGTGCTGAAAAGTATTTGGCTACTCACAGGTCCCCCACTACTCTCCATGCATATGTTTGCACCGTTCCACCACTAAGGCACTGTTGCACCACTAAGTTACCATTGCACCACTAAGGTACCATTGCACCACTAAGTTACCGTTTCACCACTAAGGCACCATTGCACCACTAAGGTACCATTGCACCACTAAGTTACCGTTGCACCACTAAGGCACCGTTGCACCACTAAGGTACCATTGCACCACTAAGGCACTGTTGCAGCACTAAGTTACCATTGCACCACTAAGTTACCATTGCACCACTAAGGTACCATTGCACCACTAAGGCACCGTTGCACCACTAAGGTACCATTGCACCACTAAGGTACCATTGCACCACTAAGTTACCATTGCACCACTAAGGTACCATTGCACCACTAAGGCAGGGGTGCACCACTAAGGTACCGTTGCACCACTAAGGTACCGTTGCACCACTAAGGCACCGTTGCACCACTAAATTACAGTTGCACCACTAAGGCACCATTGCACCACTAAGGCACCGTTGCACCACTAAGTTACAGTTGCACCACTAAGGTACCATTGCACCACTAAGGTACCATTGCACCACTAATGCACCATTGCACCACTAAGTTACCATTGCACACTAAGGTTCCATTGCACCACTAAGGCACCGTTGCACCACTAAGTTAGTTGCACGACTAAGGTACCATTGCACCACTAAGGTACCATTGCACGACTAAGGCACCATTGCACCACTAAGTTACCATTGCACACTAAGGCACCATTGCACCACTAAGGCACCATTGCACCACTAAGTTACAGTTGCACCACTAAGGTACCATTGCACCACTAAGGTACCATTGCACCACTAAGGCACCATTGCACCACTAAGTTACCATTGCACACACTAAGGTACCATTGCACCACTAAGGTACCGTTGCACCACTAAGGTACCGTTGCACCACTAAGCTACTGTAGTGGTCTGCACTGACCTCTCAGGCAAGGAGCCGCATAGACAGGTAGGCGTGGGTAGTGTGTTGATATCAGGGAGCCTAGGTGGTGTAATGGTTAGCACACTGGCCCGGAATGCAAAGAGATGTGGGTTCGAGTCCCGCTCTAGGCGCAGTATTTCCCATTTTCATCACCCCCACGACACTGGTTGCCGTGATCAGGATCCTGTACAAGCTTTGCGCTGTATGGTTGTTGAACCTACCCTGTGTATGTATGTGTTAGTGCATTGCCTGTATGTATGTATGTAATTGTAAGCATTACAAGACTTACAATTCCAGGGGGACGAGTGTAGTGGTCTGCACTGACCTCTCAGGCAAGTAACCACATAGATAGGTAGGCGTGGGGAGTGTGTTGATATCAGGGAGCCTAGGTGGTTTAATGGTTAGCACACTGGCCCGGAGTGCAAAGAGATGTGGGTTCGAGTCCCACTCTAGGCACAATATTTCCCATTTTCATCACCCCCATGACACTACCATTGCCACCACTAAGGTACAATTGCACCACTAAGGCACCGTTGCACCACTAAGTTACAGTTGCACCACTAAGGTACCATTGCACTACTAAGGTAACGTTGCACCACTAAGGCACCATTGCACCACTAAGTTACCATTGCACACTAAGGTACCGTTGCACCACTAAGGTACCATTGCACCACTAAGGTACCGTTGCACCACTAAGGTACCATTGCACCACTAAGGTACCGTTGCACCACTAAGTTACCATTGCCACCACTAAGGTACAATTGCACCACTAAGGCACCGTTGCCACCACTAAGTTACCATTGCCACCACTAACTTACTGTTGCCACCACTGTGACTGACACTCCGACAGATCCGTGTGACGGGATGTGCCACTACAACCCGTCGGGGCTGTTCGCTGACGAGGACCGCCCCGACCACTTCATCCAGTGCGGCTGTGACTTCCGGGCAGGCCGGCCCTGCACCTGCTGTCAGAAGTTCTACCTGTCATGTGACCCCAACACCTACTTTGACGACTCCAAGAAAGTGTGTGTGCGCCCGGACCAGCCGTACTAGGCGAGCCAACACCCGGAGGATCGATGAGCCGTTAACTGGCACCACGACTTTAGAGAAGTGCTTTCAAGCCAAGTGCTGTCGGGTGGAGTCTAAGGCCCCTCTGCACGTCGACGTGCTTGTGGTAGCTTCGTCTATTTACATGATATCTTAAAGCATTCGTGGTCACTACCGAGTCAAATGTAAAATAATCTCCCAATACGCTAATGGGCAACACCAGCATCACCTGTCAACTTCACCGCCTTGTTACTTTAACATTAGGTCACACTGGACAATCTCCAGTCCCGTGTTTTCGGCCAACCCTAAAGCTGCCTCCTGTAACGCCTCATGATATCTGACCAATTCGATGAGAACCAATAAAGTTTGAACATGATGTGCTAGTGTTTGTCTGGTCCATGCCTGGTCACGTGACGGCCCGCTGGTGTGTCCTGGTGTTTGTCTGATTAATCCATGCCTGGTCACGTGACGGCCCGCTGGTGTGTCCTGGTGTTTGTCTGATTGATACATGCCTGGTCACGTGACGGTCCGCTGGTGTGTCCTGGTGCTCACAGGTGGTGCACATCAGTAGTATCAAAACCAGCACACAATTTAAACACAGACATGTATTTATTGTCAAAACTGAATTACACTACATCAACCATTAACCGAGTCGTTCTGGAACCATGTGAAAATTGCAGCATAATTATGTGTGTAATCATATCAGGATTATCTAGTAAACAAACAATATCACACACAGACTATTAATGTTATGTGTAGTATCTGTTTAAAACAGCGCTAACACCTCGAGTATCATACACAGACTATTACGTGTAGTATCTGTTTGAAACAGCGCTAACACCTCGAGTATCATACACAGACTATTATGTGTAGTATCTCTTTAAAACAGCGCTAACACCTCGAGTATCATACACAGACTATTACGTGTAGTATCTGTTTGAAACAGCGCTAACACCTCGAGTATCATACACAGACTATTATGTGTAGTATCTATTTAAAACAGCATTAACACCTCGAGTATCATACACAGACTATTATGTGTAGTATCTCTTTAAAACAGCGCTAACACCTCGAGTATCATACACAGACTATTATGTGTAGTATCTGTTTAAAACAGCGCTAACACCTCGAGTATCATACACAGACTATTACGTGTAGTATCTGTTTAAAACAGCGCTAACACCTCGAGTATCATACACAGACTATTATGTGTAGTATCTGTTTAAAACAGCGCTAACACCTCGAGTATCATACACAGACTATTACGTGTAGTATCTGTTTAAAACAGCGCTAACACCTCGAGTATCATACACAGACTATTACGTGTAGTATCTGTTTAAAACAGCGCTAACACCTCGAGTATCATACACAGACTATTAGTATTACATGTAGTATCTGTGTAGTATCCAGTGAAGGTCAATGAGGCCTGACTCACTTGTATAGGTCCAGTGAATGTCAACTGAGAGCTAACTCTCTTATATAGGTCGTGAAGGTCAATGAGGCCTAACTCACTTGTATAGGTCCAGTGAAGGTCAACTGAGAGCTAACTCACTTATATAGGTCGTGAAGGTCAATGAGGCCTAACTCACTTGTATAGGTCCAGTGAAGGTCAACTGAGAGCTAACTCACTTATATAGGTCCAGTGAAGGTCAACTGAGACCTAACTTAACCCGGCTTAGGTCGACTTGACGTAGACTCACTGGGAGTGTCTCACCCAGGGTCATGCTCCAGTTGTGCCAAGTTGTGCATGACTATCTCCAATTGTTGCTGCCTCACACCAAGGATCATGTCGGACTGTGGCGTCTTGGAGACCTGAACCTGAGAAGGAAGAAGGAAGTAGACTTGGTGTACAACCGCTAAGCCAAGTACCCAACATCATTCTCATATTACAAAATAAACACCGAAATACCAACTAACTTTCAACATACACAACAAAAACGAATAGTGCATATAATAATGCAGGTTGTACAACATCTTTTGGATAGCTAAATACAGCTTTTCTAGAGAACTGGGCAGAATGTGATGGTTTCGCGAGCTGAGCGCGTTCTCCATGAGACAACGCGGGGAAGACTGGGCTGCCCAATCAGATCAGAGCAGCTGCAGTGTAAACTGAAGTCACAGTTGCACACCACATCATTACACGCTGTGCATAATTTCAGAGTAGATTGAAGCTTATTCCGGACTCGTAAATGACATTTATGTTTGAAATTCATTAGCCTAGAACGAGACTGGTGCCACAAACAGTCCTGCAGTACAGAGCCCTTTAACCCTGTGTCAGTTTTCCCTTTGCTGCTACAAAAACGTAAATACCGGATCCCTTCCAACATACAGTTCTTATCAACACGAATGAAGCATCCCTTTTGATGTCATTAAGAGTTCTCAAATACAAATGCCAGCATGGATTTGGCATGTTTGCGAACCCTGTCAACACGTACCTCGTACAACTGGGCTGCATGGATGAACGCCGTCTGAAAGCTACAGTTGATAAGAAAGCCACAGTAAGCGTCAGGCTTGTATTACACGTTTTACACGTTTTACACAGAGTAATTCTCCAGTATGGATTGTGTGCGAAACAAAGTGAAGTATATCAGTTTCCATCAGGGATTTGAGTAGATACCTGTGCGTCCGTTCTCAGGTTGCTGGCTGCATTAGTGAGCAGATCTCGGGCCATCTCCTGGACCACGGCTTCAACGGCCGGCTCCCCAGCCTCCCCCGCCATCACCACCTGCCACCGACTCCTGCAACAAGGAAGCGTCATATAGAGAATGACGTTAGAAGTGAGGTGCCACGGACGTCAAGTCATGCATTAATGCACCACGTCACATACAGCCTTAGGCATTAGACGTGAGGGGCCACGGACGTAAACTCCTACATTAATGCACCACGTCACATACAGCCTTAGACGTTAGACGTGAGGTGCCACAGATGTAAACTCATACATTAATGCACCACGTCACATACAGCCTTAGACATTAGACGTGAGGTGCCACGGACGTAAACTCATACATTAATGCACCACGTCACATACAGCCTTAGGCATTAGACGTGAGGGGCCACGGACGTAAACTCATACATTAATGCACCACGTCACATACAGCCTTAGACGTTAGACATGAGGGGCCACAGACGTAAGCTCATACATTAATGCACCACGTCACATACAGCCTTAGACGTTAGACGTGAGGTGCCACGGACGTAAACTCATACATTAATGCACCACATCACATACAGCCTTAGACATTAGATATGAGGGGCCACGGACGTAAACTCATACATTAATGCACCTTATCACATACAGCCTTAGACGTTAGACGTGAGGTGCCACGGACGTAAACTCATACATTAATGCATCACGTCACATACAGCCTTAGACGTTAGACGTGAGGTGCCACGGACGTAAACTCATACATTAATGCATCACGTCACATACAGCCTTAGACGTTAGACGTGAGGGGCCACGGACGTAAACTCATACATTAATGCACCACGTCACATACAGCCTTAGACGTTAGACGTGAGGTGCCATGCACGTAAACTCATACATTAATGCATCACGTCACATACAGCCTTAGACATTAGACTTGAGGTGCGCCTTGCAAGGGACGTAAACTCATACATTAATGCACCAAACAGCCTTAGACTTTAGACGTTAGATACCACAGACGTAAACTCATATGTTAGACTTTAGACCCGAGGTGCCACGGATGTAAACTCATACAATAATCACAACATGAACTGTGAGCAGCAAGAATTGAAGGGTCTGTGAGGGCCTAGGTGTGTGGAGACTAAGTGTGTGGTGACTAAGTGTCTGGTTACTAATAGTTTGGTGAGTAAGTGTCTTGTGACTAAGTGTCTTGTGACTAAGTGCCTGGTGCCTGGTGACTAAGCATCTAGTGACTAAGTGTCTGGTGACTAAGTGACTGGTTACTAAGTGTCTGGTTACTAAGTGTCTGGTGACTAAGTGTCTGGTTACTAAGTGTCTGGTGACTATGTGACTGGTTACTAAGTGTCTTGTGACTAAGTGTCTGGTGACTAAGTGTCTGGTGACTAAGTGACTGGTGACTATGGGTCTGGTGACTAAGTGTCTGGTGACTAAGTGTCTGGTTACTAAGTGACTGGTTACTAAGTGTGTGGTGACTAAGTGTGTGGTGACTACGTGTCAGGTGACTAAGTGACTGGTTACTAAGTGTCTGGTGACTATGGGTCTGGTTACTAAGTGTCTGGTGACTAAGTGTCTGGTGACTATGGGTCTGGTGACTATGGGTATGGTTACTAAGTGACTGGTGACTAAGTGTCTGGTGACTAAGTGTCTGGTGACTATGGGTCTGTTGACTATGGGTCTGGTTACTAAGTGACTGGTGACTAAGTGTCTGGTGACTAAGTGTCTGGTGACTATGTGTCTGGTGACTAAGTGTCTGGTTACTAAGTGTCTGGTGACTAAGTGTCTGGTTACTAAGTGTCTGGTGACTAAGTGTCTGGTAACTGAGTGTCTGGTGACTATGGGTCTGGTGACTATGGGCCTGGGGAGGGGGGAAACTGAAAAAATAGTACTCTTTGTGCTACCTTGAATTTGTTGACAACTTTGGGCAGCCACTAAGTGATTAGTGAATAGGTGCTTAAAAAGCGAATAAGATTCCAGTAAGCGAATGAGAGTTCAGTAAGCAAATGAGTTCAGTAAGTAAATAAGAATTCAGTAAGTGAATAAGACTATTAAGAGTTAATAAGCGAAGAGTCAGTAACTTATAAGTCAAGAGGCAATGCTTTTTAAGTGAAGAGTGAAGATATTAGAAAACACCAGGCCTATGTCTACGTGCCAGGTTAGACAGTTCGGTGACAACCAGACACCCGATAGCTGATGTCTACTTTTGTGCTGGGGGGGGGGGGGGGGGGGGGTAGTTAAATAAAGAAAGAAAGCAGACAGAAAACACCAGGTTGTGACGTACAATTGGTTGTGGTGCAGACACATGATTCTGAGAGCGGTCTGCAAACTCCACGACAGGCCATCCCGGCTACACGTCAGCGCACTGTACGAACACACAACGCAGCACTCAGGAGCACGCCTCACCGCAGTGGGGGGGCGGGGCGGAGTGGGTGGTGGTGGAGGATGGAGCGGGGCTTGGTGTGGTGGTGGTGGATGGGGTGGGGCTTGGTGGCGGTGGATGGGGCGGGGCTTGGTGGTGGTGGTGGATGGGGCAGGGCTTGGTGGTTGTGGTGGTGGATGGGGCAGGGCTTGTGGTTGTGGTGGTGGATGGGGCAGGGCTTGGTGGTTGTGGTGGTGGTGGTGGTGTGCGGGTGGTGGTGGTGGTGGGGTGGGTTGCTGGTGGTGGTGGTGGATGGGGCAGGGCTTGGTGGTGGTGGTGGATGGGGCAGGGCTTGGTGGTTGTGGTGGTGGTGGATGGGGCAGGGTGTGGTGGTGGATGGGGCAGGGCTTGGTGGTGTGGTGGTGGTGGTGTTGTTGGTGGTGGTGGTAGTGGATGGGGCGTGGCTTGGTGGTGGTGGTGTTGGTGGATGGGGCGGGGTTGGTGGTGGTGGTGGGATGGGGCGGGGCTTGGTGGTGGTGGTGGTAATGGATGGGGCGGGGCTGGTGGTGGTGGGTGGGTGGGGTGGTGGGGTGGTGGTGGTGGGGGTGGGTGGTGGTGGTGGTGGATGGGGCGGGGCTTGGTGGTTGTGGTGGTGGTGGTGGATGGGGCAGGGCGTGGTGGTTGTGGTGGTGGTGGATGGGGCAGGGCTTGGTGGTGTGGTGGTGGTGGATGGGGCAGGGCTTGGTGGTTGTGGTGGTGGATGGGGCAGGGCTTGTGGTTGTGGTGGTGGATGGGGCAGGGCTTGGTGGTTGTGGTGGCGGTGGTGGTGGATGGGGCAGGGCTTGGTGGTTGTGGTGGTGGTTTTGTTGGTGGTGGTGGTGGTGGATGGGGCTGGGCTTGGTGGTGGTGGTGGATGGGGCAGGGCTTGGTGGTGGTGGTGGATGGGGCTGGGCTTGGTGGTGGTGGTGGATGGGGCAGGGCTTGGTGGTGGTGGTGGATGGGGCAGGGCATGGTGGTTGTGGTGGTGGTGGATGGGGCAGGGCGTGGTGGTTGTGGTGGTGGTGGTGTTGTTGGTGGTGGTGGTAGTGGATGGGGCGTGGCTTGGTGGTGGTGGTGTTGGTGGATGGGGCGGCGCTTGGTGGTAGTGGTGGATGGGGCGGGGCTTGGTGGTGGTGGTGGTAATGGATGGGGCGGGGCTTGGTGGTGGTGGATGGGGTGTGGCTTGGTGGTGGTGGTGGTGGTGGATGGGGCGGGGTTTAGTGGTGGTGGTGGGGGTGGATGGGGTGGGGCTTGGTGGTTGTGGTGGGGGTGGATGGGACGGGGCTTGGTGGTTGTGGTGGTGGTGGTGGATGGGGCGGGGCTTGGTGGTAGTGGTGGATGAGGCGGGGCTTGGTGGTGGTGGTGGATGGGGCGGGGCTTGGTGGTGGTGGATGGGGCGGGGCTTGGTGGTGGTGGTGGTGGTGGATGGGGCGGGGTTTAGTGGTGGTGGTGGGGGTGGATGGGGTGGGGCTTGGTGGTTGTGGTGGGGGTGGATGGGACGGGGCTTGGTGGTTGTGGTGGGGGTGGATGGGGTGGGGCTTGGTGGTGGTGGTGGATGGTGGTGGTGGTGGATGGGGTGGGGCGGGGGCTTGGTGGTGGTGGTAGTGGATGGGGTGGGGCTTGGTGGTGGTGGTGGTGGTAGTGGATGGGGTGAGGCTTGGTGGTGGTGGTGGTAGTGGATGGGGTGAGGCTTGGTGGTGGTGGTGGTAGTGGATGGGGTGGGGCTTGGTGGTAGTGATAGTGGATGGGGTGGGGCTTGGTGGTGGTGGTGGTGGTGGTGGATGGGGCGGGGCTGTGGTGGTGGGTGGTAGTGGATGGGGTTGGGCTTGGTGGTGGTGGTGGTGGTGGTAGTGGATGGGGTGAGGCTTGGTGGTGGTGGTGGTGGTGGTAGTGGATGGGGTGGGGCTTGGTGGTTGTGGTGGGGGTGGATGGGACGGGGCTTGGTGGTTGTGGTGGGGGTGGATGGGCGGGGCTGTGGTGGTGGTGGTGGTGGATGGTGGTGGTGGTGGATGGGGCGGGGCTTGGTGGTGGTGGATGGGGTGGGGCGGGGCTTGGTGGTGGTGGTGGTGGTGGTAGTGGATGGGGTGGGGCTTGGTGGTGGTGGTAGTGGATGGGGTGGGGCTTGGTGGTGGTGGTGGTAGTGGATGGGGTGGGGCTTGGTGGTGGTGGTGGTGGATGGGGCGGGTCTTGGTGGTGGTGGTGTAGTGGATGGGGTGGGGCTTGGTGGTGGTGGTGGTCGATGGGGCGGGGCTTGGTGGTGGTGGTGGTGGTGGTGGACGGGCTGGGGCTTGGTGCTTGTGGGAGTGAGGATTATGCTATGGGTAAGAGGATGAGAATGTGAGGGATGTATAAGCAGGTATGTACTGTATAATGCCAATATAAATAGCAGGACGACCGTCGTGTATTTTCTGTTTGGTTTATGCGAGTAGTCACGGTAGGGGTTCGCTCCATGCTCAACGGCAGGGCTGTGCGGCAGGGCTGTACGGCAGGGCTGTAAAATGGTCTATTAAATATGCCATGTGTCCGTGTGTCCTGTCCGGCTACCCTGTAGTACTAGGCTGGAGGGAGTGAGGGGAGGGGGGTAGTGCAAACAGGGGGGGGGGTTGGTTACGTCCACCAAACCCCGTCTGTTCCACCCCACACCCCTGGCCTCACCCCTACCCGACACGGCACACAATGTCCTGGTGAGGTGGGTGTTGACACCAGCGTCCTGTCAGGGCAATGGCGACTTTGAATGCGTAATACTTGATATTCTACTGACATTCTACTGACATTTTTTGTTGTTGGTAAATATGTTTATTCTGCTGAATAAATCTTTTGTCAGTGCCGAAGCACTGGTCTTCCAGCCATTTTTCAATTCAGGGTTATTTACACAAAAGGTATATAGAATAAGGTGTACAATACCTGTTGAATAGACAATTTGCACCATGTTACACAATGAAATTCTGAAACCCAAAAGTTCCATAACAATATGTACAGTAGTGTCATATAACCAGATCAATATTAGTCAGATCAATGTGAGTATTTACATAGTATTTAGAATGTAAGCAGAAGTTATCTTCTGTATTCAGTTGGTAAACTTGTAGTAAGTTTAAATGTTCAGTTGCAGTTAGGCAAGCGGTATATAAATGTTGGTTTGTTAGGAAAAAATCTAGTGTAACTCTAATGTAGCTAGTTATGTGAGTTTATGAAATTATGTTGTTGGGGTGGGGTTGTTAATAATACACTGGACCAGCTGTGACCAGTGAAGCAGTGGGACCAATCCCAGTGCATTTAGGTCTTAAATTTAAACATTCTACTGATGAATTATTCCAGTAAGCGCGTGCTGAATAATTTAATGTTCAAATAAAACAACTATAAATGATTGCACTGACACAATGTGCTGGTGTTGTGTGTAGACACATGATGTGCTGATATTGTGCTGTTACAATGTGATGGTGTTGTGTGTAGACACATGATGTGCTGATATTGTGTGTGTGGTTACAATGTGCTGGTGTTGTGCATAAACATATGATGTGCTGATATTGTATGTGTGGTTACAACGTGCTGGTGTTGTGTACAGACAAGTGGTGTGCTGATATTGTGTGTGTGGTTAGAACATGCTGATGTTGTGTGTAGACACATGATGTGCTGATATTGTATGTGTGGTTACAACATGCTGGTGTGGTGTATAGACACATGATGTGCTGATATTGTATGTGTGGTTACAACGTGCTGGTGTGGTGTATAGACACATGATGTGCTGATATTCTGTGTGGTTACAATGTGCTGGTGTTGTGTATAGACACATGATGTGCTGATATTTGTGTGTGTGGTTACAATGTGCTGGTGCTGTGTATAGACACAGACAAGATGTGCTGATATTCTTGTGTGGTTACAACGTGCTCATGTTGTGTGTAGATACATGATGTGCTGATATTGTGTGTGGTTACAACATGCTGTGTTGTGTAAAGACACATGAAGTGTTGATATTCTGTATGTGGTTACAACGTGCTGGTGTTGTGTATAGATAGATGATGTGCTGATATTGTGTGTGTGGTTACAATGTGCTGGTGCTGTGTATAGACACAAACAAGATGTGCTGATATTCTTGTGTGGTTACGTGCTGGTGTTGTGCATATATATACATGAAGTGCTGATATTGTGTGTGTGGTTACAACATGCTCATGTTGTGTGTAGACACATGATGTGCTAATATTGTGAGTGTGGTTACAATGTACTGGTGTTGTGTGTAGACACATGATGTGCTGATATTGTGTGTGTGGTTACAATGTGCTGATGTTGTGTGTAGACACGTGATGTACTGATATTGTGTGTGTGGTTACAACGTGCTGGTGTTGTGTGTAGACACACGATGTGCTAAAATTGTGTGTGTGGTTACAATGTGCTGGTGTTATGTGTAGACATATGGTCTGCTGATATTGTATGTCTGGTTACAACATGTCAGTATTGTGTGTAGACACATGAAGTGCTGCTATTCTGTGTGTGGTTACAACGTGCTGGTGTTGTGTGTAGACACATGGTGTGCTGATATTGTGTGTGTGGTTACAAGATGCTGGTGGTGTGTGTAGACACATGATGTGCTGATATTGTGTGTGTGGTTACAACGTGATGGTGTTGTGTGTAGACACATGATGTGCTGATATTGTATGTCTGGTTACAACATGTCGGTATTGTGTGTAGACACATGAAGTTCTGCTATTGTGTGTGTGGTTACAATGTGCTGGTGTTGTGTGTAGACACATGATGTGCTGATATGGTATGTGTGCTTACAATGTGCTGGTGTGGTGTATAGACACATGAAGTGCTGATATTGTGTGTGTGGTTACAACGTGCTGGTGTTGTGTGTAGACACATGATGTTGTGATATTGTGTGTGTGGTTACAACGACCTGGTGTTGTCTGTAGACACATGATGTGCTGCTATTGTGTGCATGGTTACAATGTGCTGTTGTGTGTTTGTTTGTTTGTTTTGTTGTTGTTTTACATCCTAGCAACATCTAAGGTCGCTGTTGTGTGTAGACACATGATGTGCTGCTATTGTCTGTGGTTACAATGAGCTGTTGTTGTGTGTAGTCACATGATGTGCTGATATTGTGTGCAGTTACAACATTCTGGTTTTGTGTGTAAACACATGATGTGCTGCTATTGTGTGTGTGGTTACAGTGTGCTGTTGTGTGTAGACACATGATGTGCTGCTATTGTGTGTGTGGTTACAATGTACTGTTGTGTGTAGACACATGAAGTACTGCTATTGTCTGTGGTTACAACTTGCTGGTGTTGTGTGTAGACACATGATGTGCTGATATGGTGTGTGTGGTTACAATGTGCTGGTGTTGTGTGTAGACACATGATGTGCTGATATTGTGTGCGTGGTTACAACGTGCTGGTGTTGTGTGTAGACATGTGATGTGCTGATATTGTGTCTGTGGTTACAACATGCTGCTGTTGTGTGTAGACACACGATGTGCTAATATTGTGTGTGGTTACAACGTGCTGGTGTTGTGTGTAGACACGTGATGTGCTGATATTGTGTGTGGTTACAACGTGCTGGTGTTGTGTGTAGACATGTGATGTGCTGATATTGTGTCTGTGGTTACAACATGCTGGTGTTGTGTGTAGACACATGATGTGCTGATATTGTGTGTGTGGTTACAATGTGCTGGTGTTGTGTGTAGACATGTGATGTGCTGATATTGTGTGTGTGGTTACAACGTGCTGGTGTTGTGTGTAGACACATGATGTGCTGATATTGTGTGTGTGGTTCTGCTGGTTACACACAATGAGCTGTATGAAACAGTGTGCCATGTCTACTTACCTCTGCAGATTGTTTGCCATCACGATTCCAAGACGCCGAGGATATTCACGGACTGTGAACCGGTCTACAACTTTCTGGATATCATCTGCAGAAAGTCCAAATCACATACACACCAACCAGTTAAAGCTGCAAAAAGTCCCATCCAAGTGGAATAGTTTAAAAGCAGATCACTCGGCCTAACTATACAGATCTGCACAAACAAGTGTAGATAGCGGGACTGTGTGTAAAGCTGTAACTAGTGATCTACTGGTGGAACACTAATCAAGACGACTTGCACATGCATAAAACCAGCACAGGTGACTTGCACATGTATAAAACTAGCGCAGTCCACACAAACCCCAGACTGGTCACCAACAAGGTGACTTGCACATGTATAAAACCAGCGCAGTCCACACGACCCTAGACTGGTCACCAACAAGGTGACTTGCATGTGTACAAAACTAGCGCAGTCCACACGACCCCTAGCTTGGTCAGCAACAAGGTGACTTGCACGTGTACAAAACTAGTGCAGTCCACACGACCCCTAGACTGGTCACCAACAAGGTGACTTGCACGTGTATTAAACCAGCGCACTCCACACGACCCCTAGTTTGTCAGCAACAAGGTGACTTGCATATGTATAAAACCAGCACAGTCCACATGACCCCTAGCTTGGTCACCAACAAGGTGACTTCCACATGTATAAAACCAGCGCAGTCCACACGACCCTGAGCCAGGTCACCAACAAGGTGACTTGCACGTGTATAAAACCAGCACAGTCCACACGACCCTAGACTGGTCACCAACAAGGTGACTTGCACGTGTACAAAACTAGCGCAGTCCACATGACCCCTAGACTGGTCACCAACAAGGTGACTTGCACGTGTACACAACTAGTGCAGTCCACACAACCCCTAGACTGGTCCCCACCAAGGTGACTTGCACGTGTACAAAACTAGCGCAGTCCACACGACCCCTAGACTGGTCACCAACAAGGTGACTTGCATGTGTACAAAACTAGTGCAGTCCACACGACCCCTAGACTGGTCACCACCAAGGTGACTTGCACATTTATAAAACCAGCGCAGTCCACACAACCGCAGCCTGGTCATCAACAAGGTGACTTGCACATGTATAAAACCAGCGCAGTCCACATGACCCCGAGCCAGGTTACCAACAAGGTGACTTGCACATGTATAAAACCAGCGCAGTCCACACAACCACAGCCTGGTCACCAACAAGGTGACTTGCACGTGTATAAAACCAGCGGAGTCCACACGACTGCAGCCTGGTCATTGCCCACCAGGCCAACAAGACAAGCTGTGTCCCTGAAGAAGCCTCACCTACTGTACTGCAGGTATGCATTGGATGGATTAAATGCATTAGGTGGATTAAACACCCTCTTTAATGTTCTACAATACCGAGACGATGGCACACCAAATAACTGTCCAAATTAATTCTGTGTAAGTGTAAGAATTAAGAGAAAGCTTGTCACCCATGCTGAAGAGGACGGCATTGTGCGGATTGTCGTGCAGCGTGAAGCCGTACTCGGCCAGCAGGGTCGGGTTGTCGTGAGGCCCGTAGTTGATGAACATCTGGGAATGCCGCGCACAGGGCACTTCAGTCACCACCTCGTAGCACGCAGTCACAGGGTTAAAGCCGGCGCGGGTCTGTGGGTACAAACACAGGGTTAAAGCAGGCGTGGGTCTGTGGGTACAAACACAGGGTTAAAGCAGGTGTGGGTCTGTGGGTACAAACACTGTGCTGAAATCATTACACTGGCTCCCTGTGGAGAAGAGAATTGATTTCAAGGTGCTGCTTCTTGTATATCGTGCCTTGTATGATCAGGCTCCAGAATATATGAGAGATATGCTCCAGGAGAGAACAAATGTTTGAACACTGCGTTCCACAGTCTCCAGCCAATTAGCAGTTCCCCGGAGCAAGCTTTGGGGATCGTGCTTTTAGTATTGCTGCCCCGAGACTGTGGAATGCTCTGCCAGGATATATCACAGATTGTAAATCTGTTGGCGCTTTTAAAAAAGGTATTAAGGCACATTTGTTTAAATCTGCTTTTAATTAGATGAAATTTATTTTCCTGTATATTTGTTTGTTATGTAAAGCGCCTGAGAACGGCTTGCTGGATCGGGCGCTATATAAATGTTTTATTATTATTATTATTATTATAAAGCAGGCATGGGTCTATGGGTACAAACACAGGATTAAAGCATGTGTGGGTCTGTGGGTACAAACACGGGGTTAAAGCAGACCTGGGTCTGTGGGTACAAACACAGGGTTAAAGCAGGTTTGGGTCTGTGGGTACAAACAGAGGGTTAAAGCCGGTGTGGGTCTGTGGGTACAAACACAGGGTTAATGCAGGCATGGGTCTGTGGGTACAAACACAGGGTTAAAGCAGGCATGGGTCTGTGGGTACAAACACAGGTTTAAAGCAGGTGCGGGTCTGTGGGTACAAACACAGGGTTAAAGCAGGCGCGGGTCTGTGGGTACAAATACGGGGTTAAAGCAGGCACGGGTCTGTGGGTACAAACACAGGGTTAAAGTAGGCATGGGTCTGTGGGTACAAACACCGAGATAAAGCTGGTGTGGGTCTGTGGGTACAAAAACGGGGTTAAAGCAGGTGTGGGTCTGTGGGTAAAAACACAAGGTTAAAGCAGGCCCGGGTCTGTGGGTACAGACACGGGGTTAAAGCAGGTGTGGGTCTGTGGGTAAAAACACGGGGTTAAAGCTGGTGTGGGTCTGTGGGTACAAACACAGGGTTAAAGCAGGCATGGGTCTGTGGGTACAAACACAGGGTTAAAGCAGGTGTGGGTCTGTGGGTACAAACATAGGGTTAAAGCAGGTGTGGGTCTGTGGGTACAAACACAGGGTTAAAGCAGGCATGGGTCTGTGGGTACAAACACAGGGTTAAAGCAGGTGTGGGTCTGTCGGTACAAACATAGGGTTAAAGCAGGTGTGGGTCTGTGGGTAGAAACACAGGGTTAAAGCAGGTGTGGGTCTGTGGGTACAAACATAGGGTTAAAGCAGGTGTGGGTCTGTGGGTACAAACACAGGGTTAAAGCAGGCATGGGTCTGTGGGTACAAACACAGGGTTAAAGCAGGTGTGGGTCTGTGGGTACAAACATAGTGTAAAAATATACGGATTTTCGGTTAAGAATTATATATTGGCAGAGAGCATTATTATTCTTGGATGCTGGAGTGGGACTGATAGTATGTAAACTAAAAGTAACTAAAGTCAACAAAAGTCCACTCCCATTGTACATGATACTGAGTGAGGTAAACTATATGTTATCTACTGAGAGTGGAGTTGCTGGAAATGTACATGATGTTGAATAGAGTAAACTATCTGTTATATATGATGTTTGGAGTTAATGAAAAGAGTTCCTTTGTAAGAAACAGTACATGATGGTTGAAATGTTCTCTTGGTGTTCATAAAGAATACAAAAGAGGAAAAGAATGATTCTACTATATACACATCTGTAACTGTTTGCAAGATCCTGTCCACCCAAGACCACCGACTGACCCCCCAGCCTCATTAGCATATGTATAGAGTGCACCACCTGCAGATGGCTTGAGTGACAGCCCCTAATGGGGTGGTCACCCACCCAGTCTGTGGGGAGGTGTCTCATTGGCTGGTTGGGGAAGGTCTGGTCACCTGACTCCCTGGGCCTATCCTGACCCCCACACTAGTCTCAGCTAATTAATTATTCATGAGTTTGCTTCAGACACACTGAAGGAAAAGGACTCTCATCCTGGCTCTTGAGTGAGACAGACCAACTTCTGAGCAGGACCCCAGACACTCTGTCTGATGCTATCAAAATTCAGCTATTCTAATTGAGTGTATCCACAGCCATAGGACTCCTGTCCCATGGGTTGTGGGCACTGGTTCAACATACAGGCTAAAAGACTATGAGACATAGTGTGGGCAGTATAGGAGGAGTACAGGTGCTAGGTCACATGAATGGGGGATGACAGGAGTTGCTGCCAATAAAGCACAACTTATTCACTGTTCCTCCTTGTGACTAGTTTTCCTTCCTCTCTATAGACATGGTTAATTTAATCAGGCTAAATTGCATCACAGGTTGAATGAAGGGGGAGAGTATTGTAATCACATAGGGTTCTCACAGCGGCAGAGACCCGTGTTTTTATAATAGGGTTAAAGCAGGTGTGGGTCTGTGGGTAGAAACACAGGGTTAAAGCCGGCGCGGGTCTGTGGGTACAAACATAGGGTTAAAGCAGGTGTGGGTCTGTGCTCACAAACACAGGGTTAAAGCAGGTGTGGGTCTGTGCTCACAAACACAGGGTTAAAGCAGGTGTGGGTCTGTGCTCACAAACACAGGGTTAAAGCAGGTTTGGGTCTGTGCTCACAAACACAGGGTTAAAGCAGGTTTGGGTCTGTGCTCACAAACACAGGGTTAAAGCAGGTGTGGGTCTGTGCTCACAAACACAGGGTTAAAGCAGGTGTGGGTCTGTGGGTACAAACATAGGGTTAAAGCAGGTGTGGGTCTGTGCTCACAAACACAGGGTTAAAGCAGGTGTGGGTCTGTGCTCACAAACACAGGGTTAAAGCAGGTTTGGGTCTGTGCTCACAAACACAGGGTTAAAGCAGGTGTGGGTCTGTGCTCACAAACACAGGGTTAAAGCAGGTTTGGGTCTGTGGGTACAAACATAGGGTTAAAGCAGGTGTGGGTCTGTGGGTAGAAACACAGGGTTAAAGCAGGTGTGGGTCTGTGGGTACAAACATAGGGTTAAAGCAGGTGTGGGTCTGTGCTCACAAACACAGGGTTAAAGCAGGTTTGGGTCTGTGGGTACAAACACAGGGTTAAAGCAGGTGTGGGTCTGTGGGTACAAACACAGGGTTAAAGCAGGTGTGGGTCTGTGGGTACAAACACAGGGTTAAAGCAGGTGTGGGTCTGTGGGTACAAACATAGGGTTAAAGCAGGTGTGGGTCTGTGCTCACAAACACAGGGTTAAAGCAGGTGTGGGTCTGTGGGTACAAACACAGGGTTAAAGCAGGTGTGGGTCTGTGGGTACAAACACAGGGTTAAAGCAGGTTTGGGTCTGTGGGTACAAACACAGGGTTAAAGCAGGTGTGGGTCTGTGGGTACAAACACAGGGTTAAAGCAGGCATGGGTCTGTGGGTACAAACACAGGGTTAAAGCAGGTGTGGGTCTGTGGGTACAAACACAGGGTTAAAGCAGGCGCGGGTCTGTGGGTACAAACACAGGGTTAAAGCAGGCATGGGTCTGTGGGTACAAACACAGGGTTAAAGCCGGTGTGGGTCTGTGGGTACAAACACGGGGTTAAAGCAGGCATGGGTCTGTGGGTACAAACACAGGGTTAAAGCAGTCGTGGGTCTGTGGGCACAAACATGGGGTTAAAGCAGGTGCAGGTCTGTGGGTACAAACACGGGGTTAAAGCAGATGCGGGTCTGTGGGTACAAACACTGGGTTGAAGCAGGCGTGGGTCTGTGGGTACATACACAGGTCTGAAGCAGACTCGGGTCTGTGGGTACAAACACAGGGTTAAAGCAGGCATGGATCTGAGGGTACAAATATTAGTTAAACTAGACTTACCTTTAAGTTGACGTTTTACTTAGATTCTTACAAATATTATGAATACAAAGCCAATGATCATGGGAGAGGAGATATAAATAGACCACACTCACCAGTCCAGTCAGCATTCGTAGGATGAGGACAAAAAAACCTAAAAATAAAAATAGATAATCAGAACAAACCAACCCTCAACCTAGTCTTAGTCAAACTCTTGTAAGTAATCTTTTATCAATCATTCATCTAGATCCTGGATCTTTAGAGTAATACCAAGCCTAGGTGGGGGTGGGTGGGCCCCTTATGATTGCCTTTATATTCATAAAATGCGTAAGAATCTAAGTAATACATCAACTTACAGGTAAGTCTAACTTAACTGTAATATTCTTACATCATCTTCTGAATACTGTAATATATGTACATATGGTCTCGTAGGTAAAGAGAATAATCTTGCGGTGCTCGGGTTCGAGTCCGAGATCAGGAGTGCTCAATATTGGTGAATATGGTATCGCTAGTTGTCCGGTTTAGTATCGTGGCATGAGACCAACGGACCCAAGTGACGTCATTGTATCCAACGTGGTAAATCCCAGAGCTAATAATAAAACAGTTGTGAATCAGTCCTCGCGGTGTTGATACATCTTGTTCTTTACATGGTGTCAGATATACATGGACCCAGCAGAGATGGTGCTCAGAGGCTTGAAACCGCCTAGCCCCTTGAGTCTAGAAGGGAATTTAAGACTCAACTAGCGCTCATGGCTACAATACTACCAAATATATTCGGTAGCATCAGGAGTAGTTACCAAAACAGACAAAATACAAAGCTGTGTTTTTCTTCTTGTAGTGGGCATAGAGGCCCAGAAGTTATACCAAACATTCAAGGTAGGGAGTGAAAACAAGGGCAATGATACAACCGCTGATTGATGTATTTGAAGAATGTTGCTATGGCCACACAAATATAACAGTCGTGCGGTACAAGTTTAACTTGTATAATCAGACGAGTGAGAGTATAGATGCATACATCCGTGAATTGGAACACCGGTTTGCGTTATGTGATTCTGAACAATTAGAGGATTCTATGTTATGTGATAGGTTGATGTGTGGTGTCCGAGACAACAAGCTGAGAGACAGACTTCTACAAACACCAAACTTAACGTTAGACCAGTGTAAAGACATGTGCAGATTAAGTGAAAACTGCCATGCTCAGCTAAACAGCAATGCCAAAGTAACCAGTGAGCACCACTACCACCATGTGCGTGCATGTGGCCAGATTGGCGTGGACAGTTCAGCTCACTGCCTGCACTCGGTGTGGGTACACTCATGCACCCAACCAATGTCCCGCAAAAGACAAGAAGTCTTTTTTGCAAACGTATGTGGCATTTCCAAAAGGTTTGTAGGTCTCGCAGAAATACTGCGGTGATAGTGAATGAGATTGAAATTCAAGACACCGAAGAAGAAGTAGAGGAGCAAGAACTGGATGATAGTGATTGATTGATTTAAAAAAATTTTTTATTGAGGGCAAAAGAAAGCTAATCCATGGAATTGTAGAGCATCAAGGTCACTTATGCAACCATGAATGTCGTGACGCCCTACAATCCAGCCCAGATGGTGCTTAGAACTATTTACACATCAAATTAAGTGATTTGTGAATTTTATGGAAGATGAGATGGGTGATATGAGGCAAGAGAGAAAACAAACAAAATAAAAAATATATAAACACAAAAATACCTGAACCGCAACAGATGTACAAATAGCAATTTGATGTTCTAAGAAATAGTACATAACAGTCCAGATAAACAACTTCAATAAATGAAACAGTACATACTTAGTATTTACTAATACTGACACCCAAACAAGGAATATATTAGTTGTTAGGCACATTGATAAACAAATCTTTGGAGTAATTCTTGAATGCATCATAGGTGGGGAAGGTCTGAGCTACAAGGGACATGTCATTCCAGATTTTGGACACCTTAAAAGGTAGGCTGTTTTGAACTCTTTCATTGTTTAGGTGAATGACTTTAAGTATGACTTTGTCATGTTGTCTTGTTATACCAGGATTTATATCATATTTCTTATCTTGAGCTCTCTTAAGCATAAAATTGGCTAAATCCTGGCTTCTTTAGTTTCTAGTGGGAATAAGTTAATTTTTGAATGTTTTTCGTCTATAGTTAGGCCAATACTTTAGGGGCCAAGAACTATGGAAATTGCTCTATTTTGCAAACGTAATTTATTTCGATATTTTTTGGAACACGCTTCATAAAATGTCTCGATAGTCCAAATCTGGTAACATCATGGAATAATAAACAAGACAGGCAGCAGGTGTAATTAGGTGTGGACACATTTGATTCAAGTATAAACTTTATAGCTGAATTTTTTTATCAGTGATTTAAGGTCTGCTTCAAAAGTAAGGGAGGAGTCAAGAAGTACACCTAGATATTTATATTGGCATACCTGGCCTAGGATTTTGACATTCATATGTTACAGGTAGCACCATAATATTGTTTAACTTGTGTTTGGTGCCAAAGACCATGAGTTTAGATTTAGCAACATTGATTGTCAATTTGTTTACAGTACACCAATTGCAAACTAAATTAAATCTAACCTGAAGAAGGTTAATAGCAGTTGATAAGGATGTGCCAGGACAGTAAATAACAGTATCATCAGCATAGAGTAATATACAACCATTTTCAATAACAAGCGGCAGATCATTAATACAAATTAAGAATAAAAGAGGGCCAAGTATTGATCCATGTGGCACTCCACAACCAATATTTAGTGGTGCAGATAGTACTCAATTTGCTAATGGTTGTTGAGTCCGATTTCTTAGGTAATTTTCTAGTAATCTTAAATTTGTATCAATGATGCCAAAGTTTTAAAGTTTCTTTAGTAATTGGTGGTTTTTTTTACGCCGTGTCGGCAGCATAGGCCATTTTTCTGATCTTGTACCCACCATGCTTATCTAAGCGAGAGCTATACTGCTCTCCATTGCTAAATCAATAAGGCATTCTGTAAATTTGTATATGCTTTCCATTCCAGACAAAATCACGTTGATCAATTAAGACACTTCCAGCAAAAGACCCATTGGCTGCATACCAGTAATATGCACTGCCCAGCCTAGGTTTGAAGCATCTGAAAATACCTTCCATTCCAGGTGTATTTTCCCCCCAACCTTGTTCCTATATAAGGACTTAGAATGGGCTGCCACATACTCCTTACCAGAATTAGATCAGTCTGATAAGACTTGCTATTTCTCTGCCTAGACGAAGTGAACATACATTCCAGAAACTGTCCTATTCCTTGCATCAAAGAACTTTGTAAATAAATTAGAAACCTAGTTATTTCCAACCTGTCCTGAGATACCTTTTAACCATAGTCATAGATCGCATACTAATGAGAATTTCTGTAAAAGGATTTCTAATCTTTGTATATGTACTGTGATATTTTCAAGCCTGTCTTCAAATTCTGATGTTTATAGTTATGAATTTAACCATCTAAACCAGGTTTAAATTGATGCATGAAACACTCACCTAGCCCACTGATCTTACTTCCGGCTATAATATAGCAATATGTATTTCAACCTTACTATGAGAGTGTAGATAGGTTCATGATGCCATGATGACTAAAGACTTGCATTCCACAGGGGTATTCTAACCATACTGTAGGAATCCATACAGCCTAAGTTAATGACACTGTCGGTACTTCAGCCACACTGTGAGAGTGTGTATGCGTAACATAGGTTCATCACACCAAAATGACAAATAGATTATTATTATGTCTGTGCATTTTCGATGTGGCATAGGTCAATGTCACAACAGGCAATCAGAATATAGGCATTATAAGCATGAACTTTCACCATCTTATAGGAGTGTACATAAGTATTGTCCTGAAAAATGACAGAACATAATTAGCGTGCATTTTAACCATACCGTTGAAGAATATGCCAGCTAGGCCCATAACAGCATGAGTGAGCAGTCATTTGGTATTTGCATTTCAAACGTACCATGGGAGACTACATGGCCTGAGTTCATTACAACATGCAAAAGCAGACGGCTTACATTTGGTGTTTGTATTTCAACCATACCGTGGGAGAGTACACGGCCTGGGTTCATTACCATGCCCACGCGTTAGGCTGTCATTTGGTGTTTGCATTTCAACTGTAACGTGAGATATTACATGGGCTAGGTTCATTATATGGTGCACAATCAGAAAGCTTGCACTTCAACCATGACATGGGAGTGTACAGGTCCATTGCGTGTGTGTTCAGTTTGTTTGCTGCATCTTTGTCTGTGAGCATTGCCCCTTCGTTATCTTGGAAGTTTGTAGGCTCTTTTTTTTGGGGGGGGGGGGAATAATAGGTTTACATTTTCCCAGAATTTGTTTGTGTTGCTTCCCCAGTCTTTGTCCTGCTTTATTATGTATTTCTTTTTTTGCTGTTCTCACAGCTTTGAGACAGTTGTTTCTGGTGACATGGTAGGCCAGTTTGTCTTCTATTGTTTGCTTTATCACCCAGTTGACTTTTGGTTGTGATGAGTGTTAGCAGGTCTTTGTCTACCCAAGGGGCTTGTTTTTTTTGTATTTTTATTTTCTTCATAGGGCACATCATATCAGTTGATTTTCTTATTTCTGTGATGATGTTGTCCCAATAGATATCAACATCATCTCTGTTTTGTGTGATGTTGTTTATGTTTTGGTGCAGATGAATTTTTAATGTATCTTCTGAGTAGTTTTTTAGGGACCTGCCCATTTTGTATTTATAGTGATTTGTGCTTTTTCCTGGTTACATATACTAGTTTGTGGTCGCTTCTAGTGCCCCATTTTGTGGCATGGTTTGAGCTGGTTAGTATTAGGTCTATTGTTGAGCTATTGTTGCTTAGCCTTGTGCTTTCAGTGATGATCTGCTGGAAGCCTAAGATTTTTATGGTGGTTTGCAGCATTAGTTTATTTTTTTCATTGCTGCTGTAATTCACATTGAAGTCCCCTAGCACAAAGGTTTCTGCATTTGTTGATTTTTTTTACAGTGTTTATGCTCTTTTCTAGTTCTTCAAGGAATACTTCAATTTCACCTGACAGTGGTCTATAGAGGCTCGCTATGGCTAAAGTAATCCAGTGTTCTTGTTTTTTGTTTTTTATTAGGCACCGTAGTAGTTCTATGTGCTCATTTGAGAGATTTGTTGGTTTTAGCCTTTCAGTGTCTAGGTTTTTGGTGGCTTTGCAGTAAATGGCAACACCTCCACCCTTCTTTGTTTGGTTCATTGTATTAATGTGTTGTCTGTCATTACCTACAAGCCTATATCTGTCTATATTGAGGGTGTTGTTTTGGTGTTTGTCAGTGAACCATGTCTCTGATAATGTTAGTACATCTAGATTGTCTTTTTTAAGATGCATTTTTATTATGTCTATTTTATTGGATGTGCTCTGGCAGTTTGCATTCAATCTCTTCTACCATATTTATTTTACTTACTTTAAATAATACTTTTAGGATAGTGGTTGCTTGATTTCGCGAGTTTTTGATTTTGTTTTGATTTTATTTTAGCTTAGTGATTGATGGATTCGGGGCATATGTGCTGGTGCATACAGCACACATGGCCCCTTTTAATAGATAGTCATGCGTACCTCCGCTACTTTTACCTGTGCGCATGGAGGAAGATATGAACATTACAGCGTGTATTAGTTGTACCTGATTATACTTATGATTTAGGGTTTGGTTAGTGAAATTTATAAAGGTTTGTGATACTTAGAGAGTGAGGTAGAGAAAGACAATAGGCTAAGTTTCTCCCAGCACATACAACAAATCATATCCAAAGCTAATAGGATTGTGGGAATGATTCGCAGAACCGTCAAGTACTAGGATGAAAAGATGTTGATCACTTTGTACAAGAGCCAAGTACGGCCAATACTAGAGTATGGAGTCACTATATGGCACCCAACGTTGAAGGATATTAAATCCATTGAAGCTGTTCAGAGAAGGTTAACTAAGCTAGTGCCACATCTGAAGGACCTTAGTTATCCAGACAGACTCAGGAGACTCAAGTTGGCAAGCCTCACGTACAGAAGATTTTCTGGGGACATGATAAACACAAGGAAGTTCCTGAATGCTGAGTATAATGTCGATGAGGCCTTGCTATTCAGACGCATACAGGGAAGCAGTACCAGAGGTCAGTCCAAGAAGCTTTTCAAGCCAAGGTACAACAGCTCACTCAGAGGGGCCTTCTTTTCACAGCGAGTGATAAACATGTGGAATGAGCTACCGGAAGAAGCGGTGGAAGCAGCTACCATAAATCAATTCAAGAAAGCGCTGGACAGGGCCTGGGCCAGAGAAACATTCCTGTACGATTTCGAGGCTGCATACCACTAGAGCTGAGAGCTACGAGCTTTGTATAGGCTACCCCAAGCCTGCATCAAAGAAGAGGATAATAATAATAATAAATTATGTTTTGGAGCCTGGGTGCTCTTTCCAGTTCTCTGTGATGCTTTTTGACAGCCTCGCACTGACGGATCTGGCATATTCCTCATTGTAGTCTATACCATCCGTCATGCCAATGCCATACCACACCGCTCTTTCCATACTTCTTGTTTTCTTATGACATTTGTTTTTGCTCGTTTATTTATTTATTTGTTTATTTAGTTATTTGTATTTGCTTCCTTGCACAGGCTTTCCTTTATTTTTTGGAGGATGTTCCCCATTTTATTTTTGTATCCTTGTTTTACTGTTTCGCCTTCACTGGCACTGTTCAGGTACCGATCTGAGCCCCAGTATGGGCATTTTGTGCATTCTCTGAATGCGTTTCCTGGAGCATTTATTAGTTTCTCCTTTAGGCTTTCGTTTTGTGTGAATTTTGCATGGACGATGTCTTCCTCCAGCACGATTTCATTGGTTTTGCACCACTCCTGTGTTCTCCATATCTTCTTTGCCATTGCCTTTATCGTATATGGATTTTCAGTGTTGTCTATCATTCTCATTATGTCATGTTTCTCATGGTATTTTGCCGCTGTAGTATTGCTCTGCTGATGTATATTTTTTTCCATCCTTTCCAGTGAGTTCACACTTGTAGAGATTGCTGAAGGGGGAGTTGTCTCCTTGGAAAGACACTCCCCATGTGTGTTCCCTATGATTTCTGCTATTTCTATTTTATCAAATTCGTTGGGCTTATAGATTTGTCCATTTACCTCTATATTGCATCCTTTCATTTGACTTTATTTTTTCGTTATTATTCTCCATTGCATGTGTGTACATTTGTTGTACCGTTTTCTCATTTAACATTTCGGCTTCTGATCTGACTGGTCTCATTGTTACCTAGCTGTAGTTTTCGTTTGACTGGAGCTTTTTTTTTTTTTTCCCATGGAGTTCTTTTTTATGTGTTTCCTTTTCCAGCTGGATTTTGATGCTCCTTGGTCTGCTTATGATTTTTTCGGTGTTTTGAGTTTGTGTATCTGTGGTTCCCTTTCTTTATTTTTGTCTGAGGTCTGCTCGTTGTTGTCTGTGGTTTTTTTTTGTGTTGTGTCTTTTTTCATTTTCTTTCCTAGACGGAAGGCTTTGGTCACTACCGTCCAGCCAAAGTCACAGTCTGCTTCTTTTAGCATGTTTGTGATGTTTTTTCCCCCATGTTTTCATCTTCTTTTTCCGGGATGCCGTGTATTATGATGCTGAGTTTTTTTCCATCACTTTTCGTCGCCTGTGTTTGGGTGGTATCCGTGGGTGGCTTCCTTTTGTCCGTGGGCGCAGTCCTGGCATTGTTTGTATCTTTGTTTGCATTTGTGTTCGTCTTTTGTTTTTTGAGCTTCTCAACCTCAGCTTTCTACCACGTGCATTCGATTTGCAACGTGTTGTCCGCTACCTGTATTGCCTGTAGTTTGCTCCTGTAGTTGTTTTCTGTTGTTGTTATGATTTTTCCATCCTCATTTCCGGTGTCAGTTTCATTTCCGTCATTTCCTCATAGCACTGAGATGAATGATAGAAGAATGATTGTGGTGTGCTTCTTCATCTTGTCAAAGGCAAAGGTGGGAAGAGCTAAGCTCACATATATTTCTTGATATAATTTTTTTGAGATAACTACAAAACGTTTTGGTAGTTCATTTGAAATTCATGGACATAAAGATGTAGAATATTGCCTTTGGTTGTCATTAAATGTGGTTCATTTGAAATTCATGGACATAAAGATGTCGAATATTGCCTTTGGTTGTCATGAAAATGCTGGTTCATTAAAATTCATGGACATTAAAAGAAATCGGTAGAATTTTGTCACTGATTGTCATGAAATGTGGTTCATTTGAAAGTCATGGACATAAAAATTGATAGAATATTGCCTTTGATTGTCGTGAAATGGTGGTTCATTTGAAATTCATGGACATAAAAATTGATTGAATATTGTCATTAATGATCATAATTATTAACTTTATGCTGTCATTGACATTGTTGATATTAATCTATGAAGATGATTAATTGTCTTTGAGGAGGAAAATGCAAATTGTTATGTTATAATCTATGTATTAGATTTAAGGAGTTAAACAAAAATACTTTGAGAGTGCAAGTATTACAATTATTATTATTATTGTTAAATACGAGACTTTACTGAATAAAACTATGACGGTTTGATGAATGCGAAGGTAGTGCAAGTCCTTTATATAGAAGATATATACTACAGAACTGCGAATATCAAGACCAAGCATAGATACCGTCAATATTGCAATGCTAATGCAGTAGTTCATAGGAGAACACTGGCATATATAACTAAATAGAAGAAATAATCGACATAACACCAAAGGGAACAATTAACATGAAGAAATGGTGGCAACTGCTGAAGAAATTGTATGGAAACCGCGACAGCATGTAATATTGCAGCTAAAAGCTAGAAATCTATTATTATTTAATAATATAGACGTAGCCATTGTAATTTCAAAGTTCGAAATGAGCCACTCTTATTGACCTTTTGATGCTGAGTTTACGCTGTGGGTATACGGCTTTCTGTCGTTTGTGCTATTTTTGTTAAAAGTGACATTTGATGTTAGATACCTGAACATAATGTGCAAAACAACATTTTGAAGCTATTTCTGTCTTTATTTCCACTCAAAACGACTTATTTTTGGTGACCATACAACTGTACAAAATCAGTAATTAAATAACATTTTCTAAAATGCATTAGCTAGCTATGCCCCAAGGGCAAATGCAAATATAAATAACATATGTGACAGTAGCAGTCTTGTATTGACAGCACAATGTCAATGGTATCTAAGGACTGTCCACAATAACACCAGTGACAGTATATTGTCCAAAATAACACCAGTGACAGTATAAGTTCTGGTCTGACAGAAACAACCCATGTAGTTATATAGAATTATATTCCTAAAGGGATTGAATACAGTAGACAGTAAAGTGAATGTATAATAGCGCAATCATCTGAGTCATGCCCACCTGTACATGTATGGGCCCAGTGAGTCTCCTACATAAAGAGACCCTGATAATAGTAAACCACAGTCTACATATCAACAGTCTACATGTACTACGCTTACCTCTGCCACAGAATAGGAACTAATACTTTCTCAAAGTAATATATAACCTTGTTATAGAATATATTGCATCCAATGTATCCAATGTAAGTTCAATGTCCATGTAAAGTGTAATGTGGATCTACTCTAGAAAGTTGCACACTTACCTTGTGTCCCCACACTAGAGCTGCTGCCTGTCTGGCTGCTGGCTTCCAACTGACTGGACTGGTGAGTGCGGTCTATTTACATCTCCTCTCCCTTTCTTGTTGACTTCTGGTATTCAGAAGATTATGTAAGAACACTGGGTTAAACTTGAAGCAGGCAAGGGTCTGTGGGTACAAACACGGGGTTGTGGATACAAAGACTGGGTATTGATATTGCAACATGTCACTTACCTATGAAATATCTGGCAACAATGTGGCACTTCGAAGTATACTGGTTTCGAACAATGATCCACATACTGTTGTGTGAGTTTAGTACATGTTTAGCAACATGCCACTTAGCTGTGTACTGGTTTACTAACAACATACCACATAGCTGTGTACTGGTTTACAAATGGCCACTTAGTTGTGTACTGGTTTACTAACATGACACATAGCTGTGTACTGGTTTACTAACAAAATGCCACTTGGCTGTGTACTGGTTTAGTACGAATGTGCTACTTACCTATACTGGTTAAATAGCAATGTTACGCACCTGAGCAGTGCTGGAGTGGTTGAGGAGATCAAGTAGCGGTGCCAGTGCAAAGTGATTCTCCTCCCTGTTGGACACGTGCACGCACCTACAACGAAAGAACACGTACAGGCACGTGACCTTCTAGACAAGACTCGGTGACCTGGGCCGCGTTCAAGGTACGACTCAGAGAAATTTCTGATGTCACGCTAGTCTGAACGACTTTAGCTGGCGGCTGTCTAGAAAATGGAGGCCTCCATCGGGTGCAGCCATGAGACGAAACCACGGAATCCGGCGGCCATTTTCAAGGTGCTTTTTGCCTCCTGTCTGAAAAGGGAGACATCTCGGAGACGATTTGGAGGCGTACCCTGAACACATATAGGCCAAAAAGACGTCACGGAGGCGTCTTCGAGGTGTACCCTGAACGCAGCCCAGGTTTCCATGGTGACTGAGGAGTCGTACAGAGCAGGAGCCACCCGGCAACGGTGGCGAACTGGGAGCCCGATTTGAGGACTGCATGTACCGAACCGCCAATGTCACATCTTTAACGGAAATCTCACGAGCAATTTAGCTTTGAGGGCGTGTTCAATAGCTTATATTTGTAAATATTATCTCTGAATTGATCTAGTTTTCCTTGAATTTCTAAACATAACAACTTAACTATCAGTTTGTTCTTTTGGATATTTTAAAACTCTCAAAATGGCACAATAAATAGAACACTTCTTTGAGAAAAGATTTCAGTCTTGAGCAAATAAATAGTTTACTGCTTGTTCTTACTTGCTCTTGCGTTCGTGGTTTGGTTTGAAATTATAAGGAACCAAATTTATTTAAATTATTCTCGTGAACTCACGCAAAATGCATGTTTAGTTGGTTTTTTTTTGGGGGGGGGGCGATGGTTTATTTACCCTGTCTATAATGAGTAAGTCGCATCGCGCCACCTCTGCATCAAAAGAGCTTAAAATACATTCACTGCCAGATTACATACAGCACAGCCTCCCCATGCAGCTCACAGGGGTATCGATTATTTAAAGGGGCAATATTAAAGGAATGATCTGGTGACTTTTTATCACATTCCCAAAAATGAAATAACTTTGTTAATGTTAGAAATGTTCTACAAACACCTGCATATTATATACAAAAAGCTACGATAATGAAGACATTGGACTTTGTATTATGATGTGACCCATACAAGTAAAGTTACAGGTGTACATGCATACATGCGTACAGGTGTACATGCGTACATGCATACAGGTGTATATGCGTACATGTGTATATGCGTACATGTATAAATGTGTACAGATGTAGATGCGGACAGGTGTACATGCGTACAGGCGTACATGTGTACAGGTGTATATGCGTACATGTGTACAGATGTACATGCGGACAGGTGTACATGCATACAGGTGTACATGCATACAGGTGTACATGTGTACAGGCGTACCTGGGCTGCCTCATGTGGACACACCGCGTGTTGACACTGCTCCACGCCCATCTGTACGTGTCCATAGTTACAACCCCGCGCATGTCCGGAAAGCACCGCTCCAGGGTATCTGCACAGCGAGGTCAGAGGTCAGGTCGGACGGGGCATGGAGAAGTCAGAAGGGGGATCAGTACAGTTGTAATAAATACAATCACAACACAGGTCAGATTAGGGTTACAGTTGAACCATACTCGAGTGGCTCACTAAGGCGCGCCTCTCTTTTATTTTGTGGACACCCCTCAGTATGGACAGACACGGAGGGGGGAGGGAGGGGTGTTAACGTATGGACAGTCACAGGGGAGAAGGGAGGGGTGTTAACGTGTGGGCAGACACAGGGGGGAGGGGAGGGGTGTTAACGTGTGGACAGACACAGGGGGGAGGGGAGGGGATGTTAACGTGTGGACAGACACAGGGGCGAGGGGAGGGGGTTAATGTTGGACAGTCACAGGGGAGGGTGTACTGGACAGACACAGGGGAGGGGTGTTCAATGTGTGGACAGACACAGGGGGAGGGGAGGGGTGGTTAACGTGTGGACAGACACAGGGGGAGGGGAGGGGTGTTAACGTGTGGACAGACACAGGGGGAGGGGAGGGGTGTTAACGTGTGGACAGACAGAGGGCGAGGGGAGGGGTGTTAACGTGTGGACAGACACAGGGGGAGGGGTGTTAACGTGTGGACAGACACAGGGGGAGGGGAGGGGTGTTAATGTGTGGACAGACACAGGGGGAGGGGAGGGGTGTTAACGTGTGGACAGACACAGGGGGAGGGGAGGGGGGGTGTTACCGTGTGGACAGACACATGGGGAGGGGAGGGGAGTTAACGTGTGGACAGACACAGGGGGAGGGGAGGGGTGTTACCATGTGGACAGACACAGGGGGAGGGGAGGGTCTTAATGTGTGGACAGACACAGGGGGGAGGGGAGGGGTGTTAATGTGTGGACAGACACAGGGGGAGGGGAGGGGTGTTAATGTGTGGACAGACACAGGGGGAGGGGTGTTAATGTGTGGACAGACACAGGGGGAGGGGAGGGGTGTTAATGTGTGGACAGACACAGGGGGGAGGGGAGGGGAGTTAACGTGTGGACAGACACAGGGGGAGGGGGGTGTTAACGTGTGGACAGACACAGGGGGAGGGGAGGGTGTTAATGTGGACAGACACAGGGGGAGGGGAGGGGTGTTAACATGTGGACAGACACAGGGGGAGGAGGGGTGTTAACGTGTGGACAGACACAGGGGGAGGGGAGGGGTGTTAATGTGTGGACAGACACAGGGGGGAGGGGAGGGGTGTTAACGTGTGGACAGACACAGGGGGGAGGGGAGGGGTGTTAATGTGTGGACAGACACAGGGGGAGGGGAGGGGTGTTAATGTGTGGACAGACACAGGGGGAGGGGAGGGGTGTTAACAGGTGGACAGACAGAGGGGAGGGGTGTTAACGTGTGGACAGACACAGGGGGGAGGGGGTGTTAATGTGTGGACAGACACAGGGGGAGGGAGGGGTGTTAACATGTGGACAGACAATGGGGAGGGGAGGGGTGTTAACGTGTGGACAGACACAAGGGGAGGGGAGGGGTGTTAACGTGTGGACAGACACAGGGGGGGAGGGGAGGGGGTGTTAACGTATGGACAGTCACAGGGGAGAAGTGTTAACGTGTGGACAGACACAGGGGGAGGGGAGGAGGGAGGGGAGGGGAGGGGTGTTAATGTGTGGACAGACACAGGGGGGAGGGGAGGGGTGTTAACGTGTGGACAGACACAGGGGGGGAGGGGGAGGGGTGTTAATGTGTGGACAGACACAGGGGGAGGGGAGGGGTGGTTAACGTGTGGACAGACACAGGGGGGAGGGGAGGGGTGTTAAGTGTGTGGACAGACACAGGGGGGGGGGGAGGGGTGTTAATGTGTGGACAGACACAGGGGGAGGGGAGGGTGTTAACGTGTGGACAGACACAGGGGGAGGGGAGGGGAGTTAACGTGTGGACAGACACAGGGGGGAGGGAGGGGTGTTAACGTGTGGACAGACACAGGGGGGAGGGAGGGGTGTTAACGTGTGGACATACACAGGGGGGAGGGGGAGGGGTGTTAATGTGTGGACAGACACAGGGGGGAGGGGTGTTAAATGTGTGGACAGACACAGGGGGAGGGGAGGGGTGTTAACGTGTGGACCAGACACAGGGGGAGGGGAGGGGTGTTAACGTGTGGACAGACACAGGGGGGGGAGGGGTGTTAATGTGTGGACAGACACAGGGGGAGGGGAGGGGTGTTAACGTGTGGACAGACACAGGGGGAGGGAGGGGTGTTAACATGTGGACAGACACAGGGGGGAGGGGAGAGGGTGGTTAACGTGTGGACAGACACAGGGGGAGGGGTGTTAACGTGTGGACAGACACAGGGGGAGGGGGAGGGGTGTTAATGTGTGGACAGACACAGGGGGGAGGGGAGGGGTGTTAACGTGTGGGACAGACACAGGGGGGAGGGGAGGGGTGTTTAACGTGTGGACAGACACAGGGGGAGGGGAGGGGTGTTAATGTGTGGACAGACACAGGGGGAGGGGAGGGGAGTTAACGTGTGGACAGACACAGGGGGGAGGGGAGGGGTGTTAACGTGTGGACAGACACAGGGGGGAGGGGAGGGGTGTTAACGTGTGGACAGACACAGGGGGGAGGGCAGGGGTGTTAATGTGTGGACAGACACAGGGGGGAGGGGAGGGGTTGTTAACGTGTGGACAGACACAGGGGGGAGGGGTGTTAACGTGTGGACAGACACAGGGGGGAGGGGAGGGGTGTTAACGTGTGGACAGACACAGGGGGGAGGGGAGGGGTGTTACCATGTTGGACAGACACAGGGGGAAGGGGAGGGGAGGTAAACGTGTGGACAGACACAGGGGGAGGGGAGTTAACGTGTGGACAGACACACGGGGGAGGGTAGGGGAGTTAACATGTGGACAGACACAGGGGGGAGGGGTGTTAACGTGTGGACAGACACAGGGGGAGGGGAGGGGTGGTTAACGTGTGGACAGACACAGGGGGGAGGGGAGGGGTGTTAACGTGTGGACAGACACAGGGGGGAGGGGAGGGGAGTTAACGTGTGGACAGACACACGGGGGAGGGGATAGGGGAGTTAACATGTGGACAGACACAGGGGGGAGGGGTGTTAACGTGTGGACAGACACAGGGGGAGGGGAGGGGTGTTAACATGTGGACAGACACAGGGGGAGGGGTAGGGGTTGTTAACGTGTGGACAGACACAGGGGGAGGGGAGGGGTGGTTAACGTGTGGACAGACAGGGGGGGAGGGTAGGGGAGTTAACGTATGGACAGACACAGGGGGAGGGGAGGGGTGTTAACGTGTGGACAGACAGGGGGAGGGGAGGGGTGTTAACGTGTGGACAGACACAGGGGGAGGGGAGGGGAGTTAACGTGTGGACAGACACACGGGGGAGGGTAGGGGAGTTAACATGTGGACAGACACAGGGGGAGGGGAGGGGTGTTAACGTGTGGACAGACACAGGGGGAGGGGTGTTAACATGTGGACAGAGCAATATGTAAGGTCATATCACAGGATTCATTGACAAATTGCTTCACATATATCCCCAGCATTTTGTGATAGTTAATCCAGGATTATCAAAATCACAGAAATCCGCGAAATCAGGGAGATTTTAGATTTCTTTATCCCGGTGTGGCGGTTTAAAATCTCAGTGTGTTTAGAGTCTACGCTCAGGGTTATGTGCATGCCCATATCCGATTAACACGACCCGAACCGCTCGGGTCACCTGAACGACTCGGGTCACCCGAGTTGCTAGAAATTAAAATAGAACACCACGAGTGGAGTTGACAAAAACACGTTCCTGTGCAAAAAGTGTAACCCACCTCTTGGCTGGGGTTGGCTAGGAGCGATGACACATTTGTGCGTCAAAAAGTTGCTAGGGTGACCCGAGTTGATTAATCGAATACGCTGAAATGCACCTATGGCCACCCCCCCCCCCCACCACCACCACCCCACTCGGTCCTTTACCTGCGGCCAACAAACCAAGTTATCCACCTTACAAATTATTTGCCCAGCAAATTCAGAAAATGTATATAAGTCTGGTAAACATACACTAATAAAGACTGTACTAGACTACTAAATGACTGAAATGTACAATCCTCCAAGCATAGTTTATCCCATCATTACTAACAACCTACTTACTCAAACTACTTCATGTAGTCAAAAACACATCCGAGGTATTAACCGTTTAAGCATAACCCTACAAGCTAACCACACTCGATCTAACAGAATAAACAAACCACTCTACTCACACTACACCTCAAAATGTTATCTCAAACAACATGATAATTATGCAATTTACAACACAGTAGGCATACAAACCTATGAAGGGAAACTATGCGCCTAACCACCCCATAATGTAAAGGTCTAATCTATACACATGTATGTATCTAAGTATGTATGAATACAACATATAACTACTATTTTCATATGTGAATTGTCAAACTATACCATATGTAAGTCTTGGAATGATTAATATTGTTATTTCAGCTGACTTGAGCTAGCTGCTGATGACAATATCAAACTAAATATACATATATTGTAAATAACTGTATTGTCACATGGCTGGAAGACCAGTGCCACGGTGCTGACAAAAGACTTTATTCAATGAATAAACTTGTGTTTGTTGTGATGGGTGTATTTATGCTGCCCATAACGGTTAAGTCTAATGACTTGCTTTCACCGCTAGACAGTAATAGGCTTGTGACTCCCCTTCTTTTTATCACCTTCAGTTGTTGTGTAGCTAACTACTGCATACATTCTTTCTGTTTGTAAGCATTCTGCGACATCCCCCAAAATTCTGTGAGTTTGTTTGTTCTACAATTGGATAATTGTTTGGCTACCAATAGTTAATTTCTCTGAATGTCTTCACCTTGCTGTGTTAGTGGTCATTAGGTTTTGATTTTAAGTTTAAGGTTTACCTTTTGTATGTATCATACCTAGCATCTATACCCTCTACAAAAAAAAGAAAAAGAAAAGATTCTTACGAATCTTAAAATACGAAGGTGAGGATCAGGGGAGAGGACAAGCTCGTGCAGTCCTGGATGTAGCCTCAGTCTTTAAAGTTGGAGGGAGCAAAAAACCTTAATAATTCTCGTTTCAGGAAACCTAGCCCCCTTCTACTTCCCTTGTTTTCTGAACCTTCTTTTTAGTTATTTACCTCGAGTTTTCATGGTTCTTATTTTTACAGGGCGTGGGAGGGTGGGCCCCTGATCCTTACCTTTGTATTCGTAGATTCGTAAGAATCTTAGTAATACTTCAACTTACAAGTAAGTCTAGTATAACTAAAATATTCTTACTCCATCTTCTGAACACCAGAAGTTAAGTATCCGGGGAGAGTCTTTGTAGCTTGGTTATTTGCTTCCCGACTTCTCCTCCTACTTCCTTCTTTCTCATTTTGCAAATATATGTAACCAGAATCTGTCTTTCGATTTTAGTCACATGTTATGTAATGGCAATCTTTCAGGTTATACCTGTGACAATGTCATCATTTTCTTGTGTAACAGACTCAGTCAATTCAACAGTTTACCTAATGCTTTTATTGTGTTATATTTCTACACGTTTGCTCTGCTCAGTATCAGTCTCACCTGGGTCTTCCAATGTTTTATGATAGAATTTTGCGAAACTTGCACTGTCTCGCCACGACACATTCCTCATGACTGCGTTTAGGCTCGCACCTAGTGCTTTTGCTGAGGAGGCGGATGCCCCTCATGTGCTATGTCCTTTGTATTTTGTAGTGTCTACCCCTGACAGTTCTAGGGCATTTAGTGTTCACCTGGCCCTTCAGATTGGCTCGTGTGGCCCGATGTCGGAAATCAGCAGCTTCTGTGTGTCTTTCCTAATGTTCTTCGTTCCCCTGATGTATCTTTTCAGTGTTCTTACTACACATAATCTACGGTTGCTTCTATATTCATACAAGCGCACAGAGTCAAGGGGTTGCCCTAGTTGGTTGTGTTTTAATAGTCTTTTCATTTTAAACACAATCGCGTCCTCCTCCATCCTCATGCTGTCTGTTGTCAGACTCAGAATAGTTTGCCTCTTTGGGACGACACAAGCAACAATAACAATGTTAATTTATATGACAGTAATTTCAGGCTCATAGCCTCATTGTTACCTAATGCTTCTATCGACCTTAGAACCTTCTCCACCTTCCAGAAATAGTCATATCTCGGCTGTGGTGTCATGGCAACTATTACATAACCATTTGATTAAGAAATGTTCACCTATTGTGCTGCCATTTAACCTAGGCAAAATCATGCTTAATGTGCATTGCGCTGAATTTATCGAGCCATACCCAACGCCAGTCTCAAAATATACTGGTAGATATTTTAATACCTTTGCTATTGGTGGGTCCAATCAGCTCACCCCATGCTCTATCGCCCACAGTGCCCAGCTGTTAATATGGGTCTGGTAGTTTTTACGTGTGGATGATCTCCACATGTGGGTAAATTATTGTAGTGTTTTCTTGTGAATATCAAACCCGTCTGAAATTCTCGCTAAATGTGGTACACCATTAAATCTTAATTCTGCGATCACTCACAGTGCGGGCTCTCTTTGCAGGTGGCTGGCTCCAACAAAGTTCCCCTCTTCTTTTGGGAACTCGATCCTCTCTAGCGCTTCTTCTTGGAGAAGCGGAAACCACAGTTGTGCTGGCCAATGCGGAGCCACCACTATCGCTGATGCCCCGTGTCATTGTATCATTCTCATGACCCTGGGGAGTAGGCTGAATGGGGGAAAGCAATAAATAAACATGCCTGACCAGGTCATTGAGAACGCGTCCGTTCTCCAGTTGTTGGGTTCTGGCTCCCAGCTTACATAAATAGGTAATTTAGCATTTAGCCTGGATGCGAACATGTCGACCTGCGGTGACCCCCAATGTTTACATACTTCTTTGAAAATGTTGTTACTTACATTCCATTCCAAACGGTCCTTGAATTTTCTGGACCTCAGGTTTGCAAGTACATTATCTACCCCTGGTATGTGAGTAATCGTTAGTCAGTTATTGTGCTCCTGGGCCCACTCCCATATAATTAACCCCTCTGTTAGGCAGTCTTCTGAGTTGGTCCCACCCATGTTTTTTTTTTTTTTTTACATAGGCCAAGGCCGCTATGTTGTCTGTGCATACTCGGATATGTACATTATCCCTCTTGCATAAGCTCATTAGTCCAAATGCTATTACTCTCAATTCGAGTGCATTAATGTGTGCTAGCTCGTCTGGGTGTCATCTGCCTCCCGTTTGAGCCGTCTCTGTATGGGCTCCCCATCCCTGTTGTTACGCATCAATGAATAATTGCATGTCTGGTTCTTTTCTCCTAATTAACCGTTTATTATTTAGGTTCACTTCCCACCATGTTAGGTCTGCGTAACCTCTGTCTGAAATCCACATTCTCTTTTCAAGGTTACCCTTACTTCTCCTTAGTGCTTTAATTTTGTCCCTTTCTAGGCTTTTGAAGTGTATACCCCCATATTCCACTGCTGGGGCATAAGCCACCATTAGGCCTATCAGCCCTGCCACTTGTCTTATTGACAGTTTGCCCTGTTTGGCCCCTTTTTTCCCCATTTATTCGTCATCATCATCATCATCATCATCATGCTGTCGGTCGCGATGCGACAAAGACTGCTTTCATTACTTGACTGCCGCTCTCTATTTTATTTAGCTCTCTGCTGTGAGAGTGATGTCCATGAGTCGGTCTTAATGTCTCTCAGCTTCAGGTTTCTCTTGATGGTATCCTTGAACCAGAGACGAGGGCGCCCTCTCTTTCTGTAACCAGAAGACAGTTGAGAATAGAGGATCTGCTTAGGTAGCCTGTCTGATGACATCCTCATGAGGTGTCCAGTCCACCAGAGATTCTTTTTGATCAGATCTTCCATAGAGGGCAGCCCCGTCCGTTCGAGTATTTCCTTATTTGTCACTTTGTCCTTCCAGGTTAGCCTCATCATTGAACGCAGATGTCGCATCATGAAGGCATGCAGCTTTTTCACCTGTCGTCTGTACACTGTCTAGGCCTCGGCTCCGTATAGTAGGGTGGATAGCACGATTGCATGGTAGATCTTGCCTTTGACCCGCATGGACACATGGTGGTTGTTCCAGAGTCTCTGGCATAGTCGGCAGAAAGATGCGCTAGCCTTGGCCATCCTCCTCTGTATTTCAGCATCAATGTGTCCATCACTTGATATAGTGCTTCCGAGGTAGGTGAATTCCGGAACAGAGTTCAGCTTGTTTCCGTCAACCATGATATCCTCGTCTCGGGTTCTTGTAGAGTTGGGTTGGTACAGCACCTCCGTCTTCTTAATCTTCAGGCCAAACTTCTTTGATGCATCGGAGAAAGCATCCACTATTTTCTGGATCTCTTCAGCAGAGTGGGCAACCAGTGCACTGTCATCTGCGAATAGCAGCTCTCTCACAAGTATCCGAGTAGTCTTGGTCTTCGCTCTGAAGTGTGTGACATTGAATAGGTCAGCGCTCTGTCTGGACTGTATATAGATGCCATCCCCCATGTCTCGGAAAGCCTCGTCGAGCATTGCTGATAGGAAGATGGAGAAGAGCGTGGGGGCCAGTACACAACCTTGCTTGACCCCATTGGTAACCCTGAACGATTCAGAGACTTCCCCTCCAACACTAACGTTCGCCATCATTCCTGTATGTAGTGCCTCGATCATAGTTGTGAACTTCTCTGGGCATCCATACTTCCTCAGAAGCTACCATAGCCCGGTCCTCCCAACTGTATCAAACGCCTTAGTGAAATCCACAAATACCATGTACAGTGGTCGGTCCTGCTCAATGCACTTTTCTTGTAGCTGTCGGAGACAAAATATCATATCCACGGTGCTCCGGTTACCTCTGAAGCCACACTGTGACTCCAGAACTACATCAGGTGTTATGTGAATAGATAGTCTGTTGAGGAGGATCCTGGCGAAGATTTTGCCTGCTATGGAAAGAAGAGAGATTCCTCTACAGTTCCCACAGTCTGTTCGATCACCTTTCTTGTAGATGGTTACAATGCTGGCATCCTTCCATGCTTGGGGTACAGAACCCTCCTCCCAGGCATTGGTGATTAGTTGGTGCAGTCTGTTTAGATTGTCTCCTCCGTGCTTCCATACTTCAGCAGGAATTCCATCACCCCCAGGTGCTTTGACATCTTTCAGGCTGGCGATTGCTCTAGCCATCTCATCCATGGTTAGAATCTCATCGAGGCATGTTTTGGTAATGCACTGCTGGATGTTGTCCAGAGCTTCATGATCTATGTCACCAGGGACATTGAGTAGCTTCTGGAAGTGTTCACTCCATCTTGCCACAACTCTCTTGCTGTTAGAAAAGGTCTCCATTCCATCTGTTGATTTCAGGTGAACAGGTCGCTTCTTCACGGGCCCCCACACTTCCTTCAGTCCATTGTAGAAGCCCTTCATGTTGTTTCTGTCTGCAGCTCTCTGCAGCTCCTCTGCCTTCATTTCCCACCAGTCTGACTTCAGTGCACGGGTGCATTTTTGTAGCAATCTGCAGGCATCTTTGTATGCTACAGTGGTGGATCTAGTGTTCCTGGTCTGCAACACCCTCTGGTGGGCTTGGTCTCTGCTGCTCATGAGATTCTGTAGCTCCTGATTGTTGGGGGTCGAACCAGTCCTGGTGTTTTCTCTCTGGCTTGCCGAGATATGTTTTAGCTGTGTTTTATACGACCTGCTGCAAAGCTGTCCATTCCTCGTCTGGTGTTGGGCTTTCCTTCTCCTCCCATTGGGCGAGAGCGCTGTCCATCTCCCGCTCGAAGCTCTCCCTGTGACTGATGGTACTTAGTTTTGCTGTGTTGAGCTTGGTCGGTTTATTTGTCCCTTGCCTGTTGTGCTTTTGTCGTATTCTGAATGCCACTTTTGACCTCAGCATCTGGTGATCGGTCCAGCAGTTAGCTCCACACATGGCTCGAGTACTGTGGATGTCCATCTTATCCCGACACCTTGTGATGATGAAGTCGATCATATGCCAGTGTCTGGAATGAGGATGCATCTTGCGTACATCCTTCTGCTTGAACATGGTGTTTGTCACTATCAGTTTGAACTCAGAGCACAAAGCCAGTGGGAGCTCGCCATTGGAGTTGCGTTTCCCGATTCCATGTTTGCCCATGACCAAGGGCCACTTGTCATTGTCTCTTCCTGTCCTTGCATTGAAGTCTCCTATCAGCAGTAGCTTATCAGTGCGAGGGATGTCACTGAGCGTACTTGCCAGCTGGTTGTAGAAGGCCTCCTTGTTATCATCTGGGTTTGTCATTGTTGGAGCGTACACACTGATAATTGTAGCAAAGTTGTCCTTGCTCAAAGGTAGTCTCATCGTCATGATTCTGTCACTTACTGGCCGTGGCACTTCTGTCAGCTTTGTGACAATGTCCTTTTTGAGAGCAAAGCCCACTCCGGCCTCCCTTCTCTCTCCTTCCGGTTTGCCACTCCAGAAGAAAGAGTATTCCAAGTCATTGAGACTACCAAACTCTGAGAACCTTGTTTCGCATAGGGCGCGATGTCGATGTTGTATTTTGCTAGTTCCATTGCTACTAGTGCCGTACGTCTTTCTGCTAGAGTAGAAACAATCCTCGTTCCACACACAGAACCTAGAAACAATCCTCATTCCAAACACACACACACACACTAGAGTAGAAACAATCCTCATTCCACACACACACACTGCTAGAGTAGAAACAATCCTCGTTCCACAACACAACCCAGAAACAACCCTCATTCCACACACACTAGAGGAGAAACAATCCTCATTCCCCCCCCCTCCACACACACACTGCTAGAGTAGAAACAATCCTCGTTCCACAGACAAAACCTAGAAACAACCCTCATTCCACACACACAACCTAGAAACAACCCTCACCCCCCACACACAGAAACCCTCATCACACACACACCTAGAAGCCCCCCCCCCCACCCTACAACCCCTCCGCCTCACACACAGAAACCCTAACCCCAGAGACCTGTTTGTAGGGTCTTATGTGCCAACATCTAAAGCCATATCAGGACCACCTACCTAGGAAGTCGAAGAGCTGGTCAAAACTGATCTGCACGTCCTCCAGCAGCCCGCGGGCTCGGCTTCGCAGGGCCGAGGGCAGGAGCAGCAGGTCTGAGGGCTGCCAGTAGGAGGCGCACGTGTACATGGTTGGCAAAACTGCCAGGTACGGGTACCAGGGGGAGCTGATCCCACGTGCACGTTCACACAGCAGGAAGACGCTGAGCATCTGCACGGCCGTCAGGGGCACCACCTGGCTGAGGCACAACACACCGGTTACAGACCACATGAGACACTCTATACACTCGGCCGTCAGGGGCACCACCTGGCTGAGGCACAACACACCAGGAACAGACCACATGAGACACACTATTCACACGGCCGTCAGGGTCACCACCTGGCTGAGGCACAACACACCAGGAACAGACCACATGAGACACTATACACATGGCCGTCAGGGGCACCACCTGGCTGAGGCACAACAAACCAGGAAAAGACCACATGAGACACACTATACACACGGCCGTCAGGGGCACCACCTGGCTGAGGCACAACACACCAGGAAAAGACCACATGAGACACACTATACACACGGCCGTCAGAGGCACCACCTGGCTGAGACACAACACACCAGGAAAAGACCACATGAGACACACTATACACACGGCCGTCAGGGGTTCCACCTGACTGAGGCACAACACACCAGGAACAGACCACATGAGACACACTATACACACGGCCGTCAGGGGCACCACCTGGCTGAGGCACAACACACCAGGAACAGACCACATGAGACACACTATACACACGGCCGTCAGGGGCACCACCTGGCTTAGGCACAACACACCAGGAAAAGACCACATGAGACACTATACACACGCCATCAGGGGCACCACCTGGCTGAGGCACAACACACCAGGAACAGACCACATGAGACACACTATACACACGGCCGTCAGGGGCACCACCTGGCTGAGGCACAACACACTAGGAACAGACCACATGAGACACACTATACACACGGCCGTCAGGGGCACCACCTGGCTTAGGCACAACACACCAGGAAAAGACCACATGAGACACTATACACACGCCATCAGGGGCACCACCTGGCTGAGACACAACACACCAGGAAAAGACCACATGAGACACTATACACACGCCATCAGGGGCACCACCTGGCTGAGACACAACACACAGGGAACAGACCACATGAGACACACTATACACACGGCCGTCAGGGGCACCACCTGGCTGAGGCACAACACACCAGGAAAAGACCACATGAGACACTATACACACGCCATCAGGGGCACCACCTGGCTGAGGCACAACACACCAGGAAAAGACCACATGAGACACTATACACACGCCATCAGGGGCACCACCTGGCTGAGGCACAACACACCAGGAACAGACCACATGAGACACACTATACACACAGCCGTCAGGGGCACCACCTGGCTGAGACACAACACACCAGGAAAAGACCACATGAGACACTATACACACAGCCGTCAGGGGCACCACCTGGCTGAGACACAACACACAGGGAACAGACCACATGAGACACACTATACACACGGCCGTCAGGGGCACCACCTGGCTGAGACACAACACACAGGGAACAGACCACATGAGACACACTATACACACGGCCGTCAGGGGCCGCACCTGGCTGAGACACAACACACAGGGAACAGACCACATGAGACACACTATACACACGGCCGTCAGGGGCACCACCTGGCTGAGGCACACCGGGAACAGACACACTATACACACGGTTGGCGGGCATTTTAATTGGACTGAAGGCGCAGAGGGACGCCCACCTAGCTGAGCCCATTTGACCTTACTTCTCACACCCATGGTCACAAGAATTGCCTAAGTGTGTCCACTAACAGCTTCAGTTGGTCATTGTACACAGACTGAGGTGTTTTCATGTACTCTGTGGAACTATATTATAATGGCTTCGCGTGGTGCTAATGCCATTCGACCTTGCAGAAAGGATCTCAGAAACATGTGCAACAAATACCTGTAACTAAAGCATAATTCAAAATGAACGTCAATAAGTTCTTTTTTCTTTTTAAGCACATGTAAAAAAAGCACTGCTTAGTTGTCTCGGATGCCAGTTTGTACAAATATACGGCTTTTGGGGTTAAATTCTGAGGTGTCGTGCATTACGAATAGTTGTAATAATATGTGTAAAATGATTAAATGTGTAGGAATGGTTTAATATAAAATAGTCCAGAAGGACCTATAGTAAAACAAAATGTGAGTGGGGTTTATGATGAAGGTGTAGATTGGGCTTAATTATTTAACGCCCTGTCACACTATGACGTAACAATGTCAGCGTAGGGAGAACGTGAAAAACGTTGAACTTCTCGGCATAGTATGCAAATTTGGGCACAAGTTGAACGTGGATGCAGCGTAGTTGACGAGAGCGTATCGTCGGTAAAGCGTAGTGATAGCGTCATTCAACGAGAGAGGACAACGTAATGACGCTCACGGAACGTTATGAACGTTATTCCATCGCCAGAACTACGTCGCATTACGTTACATGACGTTACATGTCATGACATGGTGGGGAAACACTGAACATACGTTGGACGTACGTTCTCCTGACGGTCTCCTGACATTCCCATTACGCCGCATGGATGTTTCCACCGGCTTTAATGTGGGTCAACGTAGTGGAACGTAGTGAGCAGCATTTGACTAACGTCCGTCTAACGTCATTGATGTTTGCCGAACATGTACAGAATGTACGGTGAACGTAAACCCTTATGTTTGAGTTACGTCAAAAGTTTTGAACAGGTTCAAAACCTTGACGCGCACCGACGTAACGTGACGTAGCTCGACATCAGTCTAACGTCATTCTGACATCATCATAACGTAACCCAACATATGTCAACGTAATGACGAAACGTGAGCACGTCGGACTTACATTGGCTCGTTATGTCGTAGTGTGACAGGGGTATAAGAGAGTTACAGTAAGCTGTTATGTCAAGGAAATTGGATTAAGTGTTATGCCAGTCTGTGTGGCAGGTGTCGTTGCAGCCAGTCGCAACCAGGTCTGAGGGTTGGGTGGGTAGCTATATGTTGGTAGCAACCAGCACTGGGGGAGTTGTACGTTATTAAGTAACCAGTACTGGGGGTGGGGGTAGTTGTGTTGTCGGAGAAACCAGCCTGGGTCTGGCTGGGTATAAAGAAGGGGTAGCTCGGAGGGGTTGGGAGACATGCTAGTGGGCAGCCAGGCTGAGAGGAGAGACTGTGCTAGGAGCAGATAGGACCAGGAAGGAGAATGGCCAGTATATAAGGTGTGGTACTGGAATTATTGTTGCAGACGAGAGGTATCTGAGCATATTGTGGGAACTATATCTTGTTGTAACTGTATATATTTGAGTAAAGCTAGACTTACTTGTAAGTTGAAGTATTACTAAGATTCTTACGAATCTACGAATACGAAGGTAAGGATCAGGGGAGAGGACAAGCTCGCGCAGGACCAGATCTAGCCTCAGTATTTGTAGTTGGAGGGATACAAAAAACTTACTAACTTACCCTATCAGGAAACCTACCTTGTCCCAATCTACTTGGTTATACATATCTTTGGTGTACACGTATTTATACATATATCAGTCTTCGACATGGCCCTCTTTTTTGGCCAACATATAAACATATATATAGTATAGTTAGACGAATCTTACCTTGGTACAGATGATGGATAACTCTTGTTTTCCTGAGGTACAAGCCTCGGATAGTCGTGGGCTAGGGAGAAGGAAGCAACATCCGGGTCCAGCAATCTTCACCTAATTATTCAGGATCAAAATGAGCTTAAATCTATGGATACTCCCAATGTTTTCATTTCGGAACAAGCAAACGTAATAGTCGTCGCAGGGTGTGGTGGGCGGGCCCTAACCCACGACTATCCGAGGCTTGTACCCCAGGAAAACAAGAATATCCATCATCTGTACCAAGGTAAGATTCATCTAACTATACTATTTTACCTCGGTACAACGCCTCGGCTACTCGAGGCCGAGGGAGACCTTTACGTAGTCTCATATTTATCCTTCCATACAACATGAACATTTACATTGTTTAGTCATAAAATATTAACTATTACTGTCTCACCGGTTCTTGTTAGTTGGTGAGCAGGCGAGTTGCTATCTCGCTTGTCTTCTCTAGGCGTTTGTTGTAATGTTTAGCAAACGACCTTGCCGTCTTCCAACTGGCATGTGCTAGGATTCTCTTCACTGAGATCCCTAACTGTCTCGCCTTTGAGACCATAGCTCCTCTCGTAGAGTGGGAAGCATAGCGTCCAGTGTTGCCGCCTGCCGCCTTGAGCACTGTAATCGTCCATCTGGCGAGTGTGTCCCTTGATATGGCTTTATGTGGCTTGATAAAGCTCACCAAAAGCTGCCTAGAATTCCGTAGTCCTTTAGTCTTGGATAAATAAGCCGTGATGGCTGAAACTATACAGAGTTTCCTGTCATCTGGGAAACTATTCACATGAACCGATGAAAGCGTGTCTCCTGTGCGGTTTGATTTTAACAATTTGTCCAAATCAAACGTAGCCTCCTTCTTATCGATCACAAGGCTACTTAGTGAGAGGGCTACAATTGTCTGTCCTCTGTGACCTGTCACCAACAGTAAAAGAACGGCCACCTTAAATCCTAATTGTTTAACTGATAGATGCCTATTACTCGGCCATGTTTGAAATAATTTAAACACAACTGACACATCCCAAAATCGACTATCTTTGGTGTTTGGGGGATTCCTTTCATAAACAGATCTCATAAACCAGTGAATCACTTCGTGTTTACCAATTGTCTGTCCATCTACTCACGGAAGAATAACTGAAAGTGCACATCTAGTTGCATTAATGACTCCGTACCCAAGTCCTTCATCTTCCATGATCCTTAAGAAACGGACGACTTCGGCAACGGATGGTTCCATCGGCTTTACTTTCTTAAGTAAGCAATAAAGACCCCATTTCTTTAAATAACTAGAATATAATTTGACTGTTCCCAGTCGCCATGCGTGTGAAAGGAGTCTATTTAGTCTAATCCAAATTTTTGCAAATATCTACTTAAAAAAGGAATGCCAATAGGGGGGTTGTTGACACCTCCCTTTCGTTCGTTAACGGTCCTTGGTGTTGTAGGTTTGTCTGTCCTCTTGGGAATCTTAAAGAGCATATCGCTCCCCAGGACACTGCCGCTAGCCAGGGTTGTGTGTTCCATTCTGGCACTACTAACAACGCATGTGCTCGATCCTGCCTGATCTTTCTGGCCACTCTGCTAATAAGACTGAATGGGGGGAAAATATAATAAAAAACGTTATTCCAAATCATCGAAAAAGCATCCACTTTCCATGCATCTGCTAGTGTGTTACATGGTTTGGACTTTGTGCCTCCCATGTTGTGAATGTAGGCCATTGCGGTGGTGTTATCAGTTAACACACAAACATGAAACTTAGGCACATGCACTAAACTCCACAATCCCAGAAAAATAGCCCTTAGTTCTAATACATTAATGTGGTCGGAAATTTCGTCCTCTAACCAGCGCGGTTATCCTTGTGTGCCCCCCAACCTTCTAAAGAAGCATCTGTAGTGACTATTGTGTTGGGTTCTCCTCCCATCCTGATTGGGTTGGGTGCTGAATCAATGTGGGTCAGCCACCAATGAATATCATTATAGCCTTCCTGCGATATTTTCATAAGGCCTTCAAAATTGCCTTTCGTCCTGGTGAGTGCTAAATTTGTGTCAATTTCCAGGGACTTAACATGTGCCCTACCATACAAAATGGCAGGTGCATAAGCTATCATATTGCCAATAAGTACTGCAAGTTGTTGTATCTTAGGTCTTTTTAACTGTAACAAAGTAAAAGCTGTGTTCTTAAACTTATCTAGTTTATCCTGTGTCAATGAAATCATCATTTTCTCTGTGTCGATAAAGAACCCCAGACATTTTAATGTTCTGGTGGGCGTAACCACAGATTTTGTATCATGTATGTAAAATCCTAACGTAATCAAATCTTGGCATAAATCGTTTATCGCATGTTGACAATCATGTTGTGTCTGAGCCATAATAAACGAATCATCAATATACGGGAACATAACATTTCCTTTCTGGGCCATTTGTGAGAAAAATGGCTTCAACAATTTTGTGAATAAGCGTGGCGGACACGCTAGACCATTCGGCAAACATGTAAACTCGTAAAGTTGTTCGTGCCAAATAAATCTTCGAAATTTCCTGTCAGCTTTATAAATTGGAATTGTATAATAAGCATCTCTAAATCGACGCTAGCAAGCCAAGAATTGGGTGTAACTAAATCCTGGGCTGTTTCTAAAGAAAACATTTTTAAATGTTTATAGTCCACTATCTTGCTAAGGGTAGTTAAGTCCAAAATCATCCTAATATCGCCATTGGGCTTTGGTCGTGAAAAGATATTAGAGATATATTCGCCCTTGACATGTTGGACTTGTTCCACAATGCCTTTGTCACAAAACTTCATCACTTCGTTATGCAAAACTTGTTTGTCTACCTCATCCAAGCGATATGGAAATGGAATTTGGGTTTGGACCGGCGGTTTTATAAATGGAATTTTAACTCCTCGTACCATGTCAAGGACTGTGTGGTTACTCGTAATTTCTTCCCAGTCATCTAAATGGTAAGCCATATTCCCTTCTCGAAAATTGCTTACAGGGGTTTGTGTAGCAACTTCTACTTGTTCGCCGATCTGGGGAATGGCTTGTGGGGGTTCGATTCCCTCTTGAAGGGGCGGTTGTTGTCGTTCCAACCGAACTGGTTCTGCTGTCCCCTGCCTCTGGACTGGTAGGCAAAGTTGCCGCTGCCGAACTGGCTCCCTCGCTGTCCAGTTCGTCGAGTGCGAAAATCCGAACGGATCTTCTTGAAGCGACTGCCATTGTCTTCACCCTTCTTAGCATCCAAATGTTTGGATTGCTTTGCTGCTGTCTCGACCTGTTTAAACAGGTATTGCACCTGTCCCCTGAACATCTTTGTTTTGTCCCAGGGCTTGCCCTTGATAGGCTTGGGGGCCAGGAATAACGTGTATTCCTTGCCGTCATTGTCCACCACTTTTTTGGACCGAGCTACCTCTTTTCCAGCATCAGTCGTGACGGATTTAAACACATTTTCGAACTGTCGATAAGATAGGAAATTGCTCGTCGCGAGTCCATGTCGGAGCAGAGGGTAGAGAACTTAATGTCCGTCATCATACAGTTAGTGATCGGCGTAACGGCCCACGACTATCCAAGGCTTGTACCTTGGGAAAACAACAGTTATCCATTATTTGTACCCAGGTAAGATTCGTATAACTATACTATTTTACCTTGGTACTAAGCCTCAGGCTACTCGTTGCTGAGGGAGACTTTTACATAACTTCATTTTTATCCTAAGTACATTTCAAATCAATACATTAGTATCACATTTAAAATTCATTTCAATTTAACTACATTAGTATTTAATAAAAAAAGTATACTTGTAACTTTCTCACCTATCTTGTTTAGTTGGTGAGTAAGCGTGTCGCCAGGCCGCTTTTCTAGGCGTTGTTTTTCAAATGATCTAGCAGTCTTCCATCCTGCGCGTGCAAGGATTCTCTTGACGGAGATCCCTAGCAGTCGTGCTTTTGAGACCATGGCTCCCCTTGTTGAATGGGAGGCGTATTGTCCCGTATCCACTCCTGCTGTCTTCAGGACTTTAATGGTCCATCTTGCAAGTGTGTCTCTTGAGATGCCCTTGTGTGGTTTAATAAAGCTTACCAAAAGCTGTCTGGATTTCCTTGTCTTTTATCTTTGATATATAAGTCCATATGGCTCCAACTACACACAATCGTTGATCCTCTGGGAAGTTATTTACATGCACCATTGACAAAGGGTCTCCTGGGCGGTTTGATTTCAATAATTGTGTCAAATCAAACGTTGCTTCCTTTTTTATCTATCTCCAGTCCATCTAGAGATAATGCTATAATGGTCTGTCCTCTATGGCCTGTGACTAGCAGCAAAAGGACTGCAAACTTAAATCCTAGCTGTTTAATGTCTAAATGATTATTGCTAGCCCAGGATTTAAATAATTTAAATACTACAGATACATCCCAAAACCGACTATATTTGGGCTTTGGAGGGTTCCTTTCATACACCGATCTTAAGAACCAGTGTATCACTTGGTGTTTACCAACTGTTTGTCCATCTATTCTTGGTAAGACAATCGATAACGCACATCTTGCTGCGTTTATAGCGACAAAACCTAATCCCTCATCTTCTAACATTCGAAGAAATCTAACTACCTGGGCTATAGTAGGCTTTAAAGGTTTAACCTTTTTAATCAAACAATGAATACCCCATTTCTTTAAATAACTGGTATGTAGTTTTACTGTTCCTTTTCGCCATGCATGTGACACCAGCTGTTGTTGTGTAATTTTATCAAGTCCAAATTGTTCTAGATGTTTATTTAAAAAAGGAATGCCAGGAGGGGTGTTGTCGACACGTCTCCGTGAGTGGTCAGTGGACCTTGGTGGTTTAGGTTGCCGCGTGCTCTTGGGAATCTGAGGCAGTCTTTCGCTCCCAATGCTACTGCTGCTAGCCATGGCTGTGTGTCCCAATCGGGTACTATCATAATCGCGTGTGTGCGGTCCAGTCTGATCTTCCTGGCCACTCTGCTGATAATGCTGAATGGAGGGAAAACATAATAAAATGTGTTATCCCAAACCAATGAAAATGCATCCACTTGCCAAGCATTAGGCTGTGGATGCCACAAAACATATTTAGTTAATTTACAGTTGTTTCGTGAAGCAAACAAGTCTACTTGTGGATGTCCCCATTTTTGACAAATTTGTTCAAAAATGTTGTCGTTTAACGCCCATTCCAAATGATCATGAAATTTGCGACTTTTTCTGTCTGCCAATGTGTTCTGGCCGCCTGGTATGTGTGCTACTGTTAGCCATATGTCATTGTCTTGAGCCCAATTCCAAATTAGTTTTGCTAATCTATTACATGGTTTAGACTTAGTCCCTCCCATGTTACAAATGGAGGCCATGGCTGTTGTGTTATCTGTCAAAGTTCTGACGTGGTGTTTTGGTATCCATACCAAACTATGTAACCCTGAACAAACTGCTCTAAGTTCTAACACATTAATGTGGACTGAACTTTCATCCTCTAGCCATCGGCCTCCTGTTGCCTGATGGTCCCTATGCGCTCCCCACCCTTCTAGTGATGCATCTGTCATAACCACTGTGTTGGGTTCACCCATTTGAATTGGGTTTGGGGAAGAATGAATGTTCTTCAACCACCAATGAATGTCTGCTTGGCCTTCCTGTGAAATATTCATCTTTCTTTCAAAATAACCTTTCGTGCGGGCTAACGCTAAATTCTTATCTATCGCTAGCAATTTAATATGAGCTTTCCCGTATATTATTGCTGGTGCATAAGCTATCATAATACCAAAGAGGACAGCGACTTGTCTAATTTTTGGGTTGGTTATTTTTAATAACTGATTAGCCGTCTGAATAAATTTATCTAATTTTTCGTTAGTTAGAGCTACCGTCATACCGTTTGTGTTTAATAAAAAACCCAAACATTTTAATTCTCTTGTTGGAACGAGAACCGATTTCTTATCATGGATGTAAAATCCTAATTTGGTGAATGTCTGACAGAGATCATTTACCGCTTCCTGACAATGTGTTTTCGACTGTGCCACAATAAATGAGTCGTCAATATATGGAAACATGACATGTCCTTTCCTTGCCATTAAGGAAAAGATTGGTTTACATGTTCATATGCTTGTACGTAATAGGTGGTTGAGTTATGTTTGTTTGGATTTGATTAGATTTACATTGTTGTTGGACATTTTTTTGGTAAATATGTTTATTCCGCTGAATAAGTCTTTTGTCAGTGCCGAAGCACTGGTCTTCCAGCCATTTGTCAATTCAGTGTTATTTACACAAAAGGTATATAGAATAAGTGTACAATACCTGTTGATAGACACTTTGCACCAGTAACACAATGAAATTCTGAAACCCAAAGTTCCATAACAATATGGTACAGTAGTGTCACATAACTAGATCAATATTAGTCAGATCAATGTGAGTATTTACATAGTATTTAGAATGTAAGCAGAAGTTATCTTCTGTATTCAGTTATCTGGCTTTTATATTTCCGGGTTTCCCGCCATGGGCTGTCCAGTTGGTGGGCCGTGACATATCACCTGCCCCCTTGTGGTGGAGTTTTCTTGGGGTTCCCAGTTTTTATTTTGTACAGATATTTTTTATATGTTTTTAGGTCAGAGATTTGTCTTTCTTTCACCGTTTGTGCATTCCATACCTTGGCGGCCATTTCCAGTGTGCTCCTTTCATGGGCTTTGATCTGGCTTCTAGTCTGCCTTAGTAGTGGTGCCTTGCTTGCTCTGGTGTTCCTTAGTGGTTGGGTTAGATGCTTAATGTCTTGGCTATCCATAATATGCTAAAGATTTTAGGTGGATTATCCTTCTGTTTTCTAGTAGCTTTACTTTAGTTCTTTTGTGTAGGTCATAAGTGGGGTGTAGTTTGTCTTCTTTTAGGCAGATTTTCAGTGCCCTATTTTGTAGTATCTGCAGTTTTTTAACTAGCTCTTTTTTAGCACCCATGTAGCTTACATCCCCATAGTCAAAGTAGGGGAGTACCATGGAGTTGAATATTTTTATTGACATATCTTGTGTCATATAGTTTCTTAGTTTTGCAAATAGCCATAGTTTGTGATTTAATTTTTGTATGATTTTTGTTACACACAGATTGTAGTTTAGCTGGCTATCTAGTTCTAGGCCTAAGTATTTGTAGTGATTTACACTTTCCAGTGTTTGGTTTCCTAGTGTGCATTGCTGTATGTGAGAAGAGCACTGTTTTAGATTTATTTGCATTGATGGTTATTTTATTGGATTCATACCAACTGCCCAGTTTAGTAGGAGGTTGGTCAGTTTGGTTTCTACCTCCTCTACTGTGCTTCCTTCTGCATATACGACAGTGTCATCCGCATATAGCTGGAGGCATTATGTCTCCAGCCATTTTTCTAGATCGTTTATGTATAGTATAAATAGTAGTGGTCCCAGGACTGATCCTTGGGGTACACCACAGGTGACAGTTTGCTGGTCTGAGAGTGTACTATTTACTTTAGTTTTTTGCTGTGTTGCTTAGGTAGCATTTTTTCCAGTTTATTGATTTGGATTTAATGCCCATGTTGTTTAATTTTCTTATTAATATGCTGTGGTCTACTGTGTCAAAGGCTTTGCTGAAGTTGATGAAGGCTGCTCCAACTAATTTCTTTTGGTTCAATGATACCAGCACATCACTTGTTAGGTTTGCTATTGTTTTTGATGTGGAGTGTAGTTTTCTAAAACCTCCTTGCCTCTTGTTTAGTATATTGTTTTTTTCCAGGTGCTCATTTATGTGTCTGTGGAATATTTTTTCAATTAGCTTGCCTGGTGTTTGCAAGATTGATATTGGTATGTAGTTCCTCATGTTTTGTTTGTCACCATTTTTGTAGATGGGCGTGATGGTTGCCATCTTCCATGCTGTGATGAAGTGCCCCTGCTCAAAGGATATGTTGAACAGGTAGACCATGGTATCTGGAATGGCTTGGAGTGCCTCTTTTAGTATTTTGGTGGGGATTCCATCTATTCCACATGGTTTGTTTTCGTCTATGTCATTTATTAGTTGTGTTAATTCTTTAGGTCAGCTTAGCAGGTGGGGATTTCATCCTGGATATTTTCTGACTTGTTTTCCCAGATTCTTTTGAATTTCTTTGATGACCTTTGTCCTACCGTGGCAAAGTGTGCATTTAGTTTGTTTGCTGCATCACTATTTGTGTGCGTATTTCCATCCTTATCCTAGAAGTTTATGCGCTCCTCTATCTTTTTGGGGGGGAATAGTAAGCTTACATTTTTCCACAACTTATTTGCGTTGCTTCCCAAGTCCTTCTCTTGTTTTATTATATATTTCTTTTTTGCTGCCCTAACTGCTTTGAGGGAGTTGTTTCTGGCAGTATTATAGGCCCTTTTATCCTCTGGATCTTTAGTACATTTCACTTTGTCACCTAGCTTTCGTTTTGTTGCGATAGGTTATCAATTTCTAACAATACAAACATAGTTTCATCTTTATCCATTTTAAATGGAAACGGTTCCGTGACTTGTACCAGTGTTGATAGGAATGGTATTGTTAGCATTTTAACCCAGGTTAAGATCCATTTATCAGATTTTAACGATTTCCACTCTTCTAGGGGATTGATCATATTTCCCGCAGTGAAATTGGATTGTTCATTTAATGTAGTGTTCTTACCAGATTTTGGTCTTTTTGATGACGCACGCACCTGGATAGGGTGGTTCAGTTCTGAAAACCCCGAACCCCGAAATTCCTCTGTTATTGTTCGGCACGTTGCCATACTGGGCATAGCCGTCTGACGTGCGTCCGAAGTGTTTTTCAGGCGCCTGGGTACGTGAACCCCAGTTAGAGGAGGCTTGTCCTCCCCGATGGCTCCTAAACCTTCTCTTTGATGAGTTCTTTACCCAGTCTTGAAGTCACCACCTTTTGTACACACACCTTCCTATTTACCCGCATTTGACTGTGTGAAGACTAGCATCTTGATCGCATGTAGCATATGTATCGCGTGTTCATTTAGTTCCTGGTCCGCTGAACCCCGCTGCAGGATGATATCCATCACTGGTGCTATAGCTGTCAGAGCTCATGGCACTCCTTTCGTTGCTGTCAGAAGCGAGCTCTCACCATCTTTCCTGCCTTCGGTGAATCTAATTTCCTCGTTCAGTGCTTGAACTTGTGCCAATGGGACATATATCAGTCCTGTGTTTTGCCTTGAAATCTCTTTCAGTGTTTTCAACGGTTTCGGGCCTCCATCCTCTGGGCCCTCGTAGTAATGCTGTATTACTCCTGCCATCGTCTCGCTGATAGTGATTCTCGGTGCCACTGATTTATTTACCGTCTTGTAAAGTTCTTCTATTTCTTTTAGTAAGGCTCCGTCCTGGAGCCCTGCTTCCATCTTGAATTCCCTTCCGCTTTGTCGGTACTACCGTCTCATCCGCCGGGAGTGGTTTCGGTGGTGCTGGTGCCCTGATGTTGGATTTTACATCCTAGCAACATCTAAGGTCATATCAGCCAGTGAACTGAAGCTGTTGAACGGCGATGCTTTGGCCGTTGGCTCTGTCACTTTCTGGCTCGCTTGCTGGAAACCTTTCTTCACCATGATCAGTTGCTCTGCCAAACTTTGTGAGCTAACCGAATCTGATTCATCTTCCTCATCATAGGTATCTTGGTACTCCAAGTCCTCCGTCTCGTAGTCACAGTAATCATATTCCTGCCACATGTCCCTGCACGCGCCGCCATTGTGACCTACTTCTGTGCATTCCCTTTCCCCGTCTCTGTATCTTTCTCCGCTTCCTACGTCAACTGCCTGAGTTCGGCAAACATCAGTTTGAATTCAGACCAATCTACACTCGCCTCACTTGGCTCACTCGGGCCCCGCCTGTACCGCATCAGTATTTTTGGATTCTGTTTTGGTTTTTGTGTCAGTCACCATTTTCTTGCGCTGCTTCGTTTCGTGTTCGTTCGTATATTTTCGAGCAGCTCGGTATCCGAATCGCTCATGTGCGCATTCATCGTGGTTAAAGGTTGTTCGTCAGTCGACATCATCCTCACCATAGTATGCCTCAGCTATACTTCTCTTTCTTGTGACCACTCGGTCTACTTGTTTGTTTGTTTTATGTCCTAGCAACATCTAAGGTTATATCAGGATGGGTACTGACTTGTGACAGTGCGCACTCATGGTGACTTTATAGTGCTGCCCCACTGGAAGACCAGGCCGTCAGCACCATGACCTGATATCCCACTCAGTCACATTATCCTGACACTGAGCCAACCAGTCCTTGCCCTATCCTAATAATGCCGAGCACCAGGCTAGGAAGCAACAAGTATCAATTTTTAAGTCATTGGTTTGACTCGAGTGGAGTTCGAACCCACCACCCCACAATCTACCAACACGGGAGACGGATGCTCTAACTCATTCGGCCATCCCATCTGGTTACTCGGTCTACTAATCACGCCGGCGGGTGCTTTCGAATCAGCCGGGAGAGTGGGTGTGACATATGTACCCGCAGTCTTGTTTCACGACCTGCAACGACAAGCACTACATCATATAAGTTATGTGTTATTTCCTGTACACTTTTTATACAAAGCATAGTAACACTATATACACATATTACACAATGTGTACTTATTTCTTCTTTCACCGCTTAGTTTATCTCGATAAACTTACCTTAGTGTGCCTCTATCCTCCAACTCGGTGTTGCTCCACCGCTGCCGAGTTGCTTACTGAGGCTACAACCGGTCCTGGGCGAGCTTGTCCTCTCCCCGGATACTTAACTTCCGGCGTTCGGAAGATGAAGTGAGAATTGTTATATTGTGCATGTTGTAATCATATCCATGTGAAAGTAAGAAAATAATAGAATCGACTTCCTGACCAAGCATAAATGTGTTGAGACTTGCATTTATAGTTATTTCAGAGTGTTGTGTTTCTAGATATTTCACAGTGTTCTTACATGATACCCACGCACCACCACCCCTTTTTCTCTCTTGGTAAACCATTTATTTATCTGAACGCCTGGTCTTACAGCCATGTTTAAAAAAAAGACTAATGTTATGAACTTCATAAAGAAAAATGTAGAGAGATGGAAATGGAAACATGACGAAGGACCTTACCTCCTGAAGAGCGGCCCGAGGTGAGACTGCAGGGCCGTGTCGGTGGTGAGCAGCAGGCCCTTCGGCACGCCCAGCACCAGGCCGCCCGCCCGCAGCGCCGCAGTCGCACGCAGACCCCGCCCCGTGTCTGCAGACAGATAGCCGGCACGTGACACGGGGACAGGCAGATGGACACGGGGACAGGCAGATGGACTCGGGAACAGGCAGAGGGAAACGGGTATAGGCAGAGGGACACGGGGACAGGCAGATGGACACGGGAACAGGCAGAGGGAAACGGGTATAGGCAGAGGGACACGGGGACAGGCAGAGGGACATGGGGACAGGCAGAGGGACACAGGGACAGGCAGATGGACACGGGGACAAGCAGATGGACACGGGGACAGGCAGAGGGACACGGGGACAGGCAGAGGGAAACGGGTATAGGCAGAGGGACACGGGACAGGCAGATGGACACGGGAACAGGCAGATGGACACGGGGACAGGCAGAGGGAAACGGGTATAGGCAGAGGGACACGGGGACAGGCAGATGGACACAGGGACAGGCAGATGGACACGGGGACAAGCAGATGGACACGGGGACAGGCATAGGGACACGGGGACAGGCAGAGGGAAATGGGTATAGGCAGAGGGACACAGGAACAGGCAGATGGACACGGGGACAGGCAGATGGACACGGGGACAGGCAGAGGGACACGGGGACAGGCAGAGGGAAACGGGTATAGGCAGAGGGACACGGGGACAGGCAGATGGACACGGGACAGGCAGATGGACACGGGGACAGGCAGAGGGACACGGGGACAGGCAGAGGGAAACGGGTATAGGCAGAGGGACACGGGGACAGGCAGATGGACACGGGGAGAGGCAGAGGGAAACGGGTATAGGCAGAGGGACATGGGGACAGGCAGATGGACACGGGGACAGGCAGAGGGACACTGGGACAGGCAGAGGGAAACGGGTATAGGCAGAGGGACACGGGGACAGGCAGATGGACACGGGGACAGGCAGATGGACACGGGGAGAGGCAGAGGGAAACGGGTATAGGCAGAGGGACATGGGGACAGGCAGATGGACACGGGGACAGGCAGAGGGACACTGGGACAGGCAGAGGGACACGGGGACAGGCAGATGGACACGGGGACAGGCTGAGGGAAACGGGACAGGCAGATGGACACTGGGACAGGTAGAGGGACACAGGCCAGGCAGATGGACACGGGGACAGGCATAGGATTATAAGCCCAAGTACTCAGGCTTGTTTGTTGTAGTGTTGGTGTTATCTTATCACACAGTAGCTGCTGGTAAGGTGTTTGATTGCCTGCATTACAGTGACAGGTAGGTAGTTGGTTGATATGGTTAGTAGCCTATGTTAGTTTTTTTTGATTTTCTTGGCATATATATATTTAAAAAGTCTACTCTTTCTACTAGACTAGCCTACTCCTATTTACATATCATACATTTGTACATAGTTATGTTGTGTGCTATCTGGCTAATTTTGGCATGGTTACCTTCCATTGGCTGTCCCGCTGGTGGGCCGTGACATATCACATGCCCCCTTGCAGCACAGCTTAGTGGGGGTTTCCTAGCCTTATTTTGCACATATATTTTTTGTATGTTTTTAGGTCAGGAATTTGTCGTTCCATTACCGTTTGGGAATTCCACACCTTGGCAGCCATTTCTAGCATGCTTCTTTCGTGAGCTTTTATTTGGCTTCTGGTCTGCCTTAGTAGTGGCGCATTATTTGCTGTAGTCTTCCTTTGTGGTTTTGTTAGGAGTTTATTGTTTTGACTATAGCTAATGTTTTTAAATGAATCAGTTCTGCAGTATTTGCAGGTTTTTTTTAAGTTCTTTTTTTCATGCCCATGTAGTTTATATCCCCATAGTCAAAATAGGGGAGCACCATGCCCTTGAAAATTTGTATTGATATTTCTTGTGTCATGTAGTCTCTTAGCTTTGCAAATAGCCACAGTTTGTGGTTTACTTTTTGGATGATTTTTTGTATACAGAGGTTGTAGTTTAGTTGGCTGTCCAACTCAAGGCCTAGGTATTTGTAATGGTCTACATTTTCTAATGTTTGGTTTTCTAGCTTACAGTGTACATTTCTTTGTGGCAGTTGTTTATGCGAGAAGAGTACTATTTTTGATTTGCTTGCACACCCTTCATCCAATTTTAGTAGGAGCTTATTTAGTTTAGTTATTATTCCAAAGTGATTTTTTATTTTAAATCCGATTCCAGTGATATAAAATGTATATAGATCTCCTGAAAAGTTCCGAAATTATGAGGTTTTAAATATTCATTGTTTTGGCCTTTTTTGTGCACATTTCTAAATTAGGGAAATCTAGGTTTTTAAGGCCCCAACACAAAAGCTATGTTGCGTATAATTTGTCCAATATTAAAGAATCTCACTCTCTATAGCACAAATAACAGGCTCCATTTTTTCAAGACCATTAGCTTTGTTATTCTTTCAGATATTTCATGCTAAACTTGCTAAATTCCTTAATATTGTAGTAGTCTACATGAGTTCCACTACCACGTGGTGGCGGCAGACACTACGCCACACACCTACACAGTTACACTTAACTGCGCTAGGTGGCGGCACGCTAGCCACTGGGCAGGGCCCCGACTGAGCTGCCCTCTACTGCGTGTGGCTAGCACCCCCCCACCCACCTATAGAGGCGACGTGGGACCTGGCGAGTTAGGGGGTGGGTCAGTTGACTGTTGACGCCAAGGAGAGCGGATAGGTTTTGGTAATAAACCAGTTGGAAGCGTACTGTACTAAATCTTGGCGTTCTTCCGTGAGTGCGTGGCAGTGTGAAGACCGTGGGCCATCACATTGGTGCCGTGACCAGCGCTCGCCTTCTGTGTAAGGGGTGAGTGATGGACCTGGTCCAGGTCTTTTCTGCTTATTCTCTTCATAAATTAGTATGGAGGGGGTGTGACAGCCCGTCTGCATAGTGGGCGCCCATACCAAATTGATGGTGGTGGGCGTCCCGTCGCAGGAGGGCCGTCTCTGAGTGCGAACGCTTCTGTGGTGCTTTCACCGCATCGCACTCTTGCCAAACCTGTTGTTGTGAATATGGGTGATAATTCAATTCCCAGTGCAGGTACCGACGTCATCGTGGGAGGGCCGTGAGGTCTTAATTGGGTCAGGGGGGCGTACCTACCCCTGTGCTGGCACCTCTGGCCAAGCCCAGGGGCGCTGTAGGCTTGAATATATATGCTCATATTGGACCTCATGTCTCTGACATTACGGTTATTATGAGGGTACGGATGGAAAATACCATAAATCCAGCGTTAGACTTCTTAAGCTTTACACCGAGCAAATGTCTAGAAACGCTGGGCCATCCTCCTGGTTGGATGCTCATGTAGGGGACTGACCAACACCTGCATGCACAGGTGGAGGATGTCACTATAGATGCATCCAGTCGGAAGAGAGTAACATACCTGGGCTACCAATTACTGTGGAAGAGGCTATGCGGCCAAAGCGCCATAGACCTAATACACATAAACAATCATCGGCATCGTTCTAAAACAGTGTCCGACTCTGGGAGTGTTGTTTTCTTACGCAGTAGCTCGAGTACCAGCAGTGACTCTTTGCTAGTTGGACAGAGGTCTGACGGCGGTTAGCGTTACGGTGTAGATAACTTGTGTGGGTGGAGTAGCAGGTATTGGGGGCTACTCCACCCTGGTGTTGTAGGGTCTCCAGAGGTTTGGTGTACATAAGTTACTCCGATCCGAAGTAATAATAACATTCAAGACCCACTACAACGTAAAACAACTAGGACGTAAAACAACAACAAACAAACAACAAACAAAACAAACACAACGAGTTACAGAGTAAATATGTTCAGTTAACTTGACTACGCAGTTATTTGAGAGTGGTTGGGAAGGACCGGGGGCGCCAACAAATGGGCACAGTTACGACTGTTCTGCGTAATGCCTCTACCCAAAACAGTGTTTATTTTCTTACATTTCTTGTCTAACAAACTAGTTAAAGTTGACAGGGCTTACTGTGTTATAACTGCTATGGAAGGGGAGTGTTTATCTTTAGCTCGAGCATGGGTGCGGAGCTGTCTAGACTATTGAGCCGGGGTAACTAGGTCACCTATACTGGGGCGGTTGGTGATTGTCCACAGCCTCGCATATCAGGACGGGTACCGACTTGTGACAGTACGCACTCATGGCAATTTTATAGTGCTGCCCCACTGGGAAATCAGGCCACTGGCACCATTACCCGATATCCCACTCAGTCACATTATCCTGATACCGAGGTAACCAGTCCTTGCCCTATCTTAATAATGCCGAGCACCTGGCTAGGAAGCGACAAGTATAAATTTTTAAGTCATTGGTTTGACTCAACCGGGAACTGAACTCGCAACCTACCGATCTTCCGCACACGAGGCCTGTGCTCTACCGATTCGGCCACCGCGCCCAGAGGCAGGAGAACGAATCACTGTATATAACATAGTTAGTGAGGTTGGATACCTCGATACACTCCAACCCGAGAAGGAGTGCTCGGGCTTCCACAATGAAAATCGAGCTCTGATCGGCCAAGCATACGCCGTCAGCAGACTGCCGCAGCAGCTATTCGGCTTTGGTCTTTCGAACCAACCGTGTATATGGAGAGGTGGTCTGCAAACTGGCCTTGAATCTCTACAGGCAGTCCTTGGTATTCGAGTGGATGTGTCCCAGATTTCCTCAGTTCTGTGAGTCGGAGGATAACCGACGGCTTCCTCAATGACCACGAGGGATGTTCTGGGCTTTGGCATCCTCCAACATTATAGAGAGGCTCCGATAAATCGGCCCAATCTTTGGTTGAAGAATAATCTTCTGGTGGGGCGGTTGTAGAAGCTGGGGGATGTCTTTCCAACGATTAAACGACGAGTCGTTGGGGCGGTCCAGAATCTCCGGTCTGGCGGTAGCACAGCACTTGTATCCAGCAGACAGCAGCAAGGGTTTCCGAGGAAGGGCGGGTAAAGATGGGTCCAGCGGCTCCAGCAACAAGAAGAAAGCGAGAGAAACCTAAAGGTAAAGGGCCCCACCCAAGCACACAACTCCCTTGGTCAGGGGGAGAAGTATGCCTGGGAGGGGAAAAAAAGGGTAGGGTCTAGGAAAGAGAAATGAGGAGAGTTGAGTCAAAGGACCGTGTCTATTTGCTCGATGGCGACCATCCAGCGAGCCAAAGACACGGACAGAGTAAGGGTAGAAAGTGAAATGCTGGTGGGCTCCCCCTCTTTGAACTCTTTTCAGACATATCAAGGAGGAATGAGCAAGGCCAGCGGAGAGGAGATAGAGAGAGGTGTGGACGAAGTGTGGCCCGGATAGCAAGTGTGTACGCTCTGTATACATTTCATACGTTGCGCAGTCCTCCCGTAGCGCGAAAAGTTTGGCCAATGCCGACCTATTTAAATTATATTTTTTATTTCAAAACGTTACACACGCAACGCCATACGTTGTAGTGTGACAGGGTCTTAAGCCACCATTTTTTGTCCACTCCGAGCGTGTTAGAGAGTGTTCGATTATGCAACCCGAGGATGTAGAGGCTGCGCATACACCAAAAGGTGGCTCGGTTGACCTGAGTTGATTAATCGAATACGCCCCTAGTGATTAAACAAACACAATACTAGGTCTAGGCCAAAGACGAAGCATGCCCCTAGAACCCTCCCCCACTCTTCCACATTTTGACAAACAACTATTATAACTCAATGACATAATAACATTCAAGACCCACTACCACCATAGAATAACTACATCCTCAACCAGCATTGCACTAAATTGCACAGCATTAAAAGACTAACCATTAATCAAACCATTAATCAACAAATCAGTAAATAAGCACAGTGTAGGCAGTTGCAAGCCTTCTGTATGTCATCCAATATAGCCACCGAAAGTTGTCTTGTGACATCATTAGACCCCCTCTATACAGCATAGCCATAGCCTCATAGGCTTCTCCTTCACTTTCTTTTTATGTTCAGAATGGGTTGTGCTGCACACAATGTAACACATTCCACTTCCACTATGTATAAATCAAATGTGATCGCTCCAACAACTGGAAGACAAGTGCCTCGGCGATGACAAAATATGTATTCAGATGAATAAAAATATTTACAAACAAAAAAAATTCAATGGATGCCTTGGTCTCAGTTTAACTGACTAATGAACCACTAGAATATGTGACCATTTCAGATTGGGTAACATGTTTCTTTGCAAAAGAGTAGGGCATGTGTATGTGTGTGCGTGTAATTAACCACGTGCACAAGAGGTCACAAGAGGTTTGATTGCTTACTGGGGAAGAGGGCAGGTTCCAGGTGGCAGCCTGTGAAGTCACCTCTAGCCATCCACTGCCGTAGTCGAATCAAACATGCAACTGATGCCTGAGATCTTACTATTTCATTGTTGTCACCCGATACTCGGCATTTATTTCGCCAGCGGCGACCTTTTTTTCTCGAAGCTCCAATCATGTTCACTGTGTACCTATAAAAACAGACAACAGTGGGGAGGAAAAGATTTCATGTAAGATGCATGAGGAAAGTGAGGGCTGACATTTTGGAGAACCGTAGGGAGATGGGTAATCGCAGATTTCCGGTTTGTTCTTTTCGTTTTCGTGCTCCCATTTAATGATAAATGGTATTGCTCAGTATGACCCTATATTAATAATAGTTTCATTACCCGTTTATTATACCCGTTGTGTGCTTATCTATTAGATAGTACATTTAACATACAGGCGGACCCTATTTAAATATATATTAGTCTGCCCCTTTCAGACCCCGCGCACACTACTCCGTGGTCTGGATCCGTCCGGCCCGTTCATAACGTACCGAGACGCCTCCGCCACCCGACTTGGGCCAGTGTGGCCCGGAAGCAGACAACTGCAACAATGGCGCTATCAGAGCTACACGGCATTCGTCTTTCTCAGGTATGAATGTTTGTTTACTCCATACCAATTTACAACATATTAATAAATGTAGCAATGGATGTAAATCAATGCCTAATGACATTATTCGTTATTTCAGACGTCTCCGGCTTTCTTGCACGCCAACAGCACCTCGCACACATGGATTTTCTCAGCAATCGCTGAACTTGTCGGTAATTAACCTTCTCGTTGGTTTGTTTACCCCATGTATTGTCGCTGTTTATGCACTTATTGTCACTATTTCTTACTTCAAAATATAATTTCCTGGTGTGTGAATCACATTTCATGCTATCAGATAAATAGGACACTTTAATGGGAAAGATTACTAATAGTGTTACCATGAAAACTACAAATCCCTCAATTATCGTTCAGTAGTCAGAGTCGAGTAGTCAGTGAGTTACTATACTCTATAGCATATAGGTACCCCAGTAAAATTTTCTAAATATTCCAAACATTCAAATTATAATTTCATTGGAAGCTCCAATGAATCAAAAGCAATATGCTTTTTGAATTTTTAAGATATTCCAAAAATTGAATGAGATATGGGCATTTGAATTTTGTTGAATTTAAGATTCTTTGTATTAGCTAATGCACTAGAGAAGTGCCTTATTTAGGGCTCATCCCTCGACCCTCCCGGGGGCCGTGCGTATTTCACTCAACTCCAGAATGCAGTCAAAACACCAACTTTTGGCCATCAAATTGTAGAGTTGCGATTCCAGTTAGAGTCAATGTAAGACCAGTTTTAGGAAGATAAAATGCTAAAGTTTCACATTATCATAGTTAACATGCACATTCCCGGCAGTCTTAGCTCTGATTTCTGCATCTGAAGACTTGAATGGCTTGGTAAAATGCCTTTCAAATGTCACACAGCACTGAAAATGGTCTCTATCTGTGCCCCAGTCCGTTGTGCTTCAAACCCAGATGTAGCAGTCAATGCAGTGTGCATGTGTTGCACATGTGGTGCCGTTTTCCGACATGACTGGCCTGCTCAGAAAGCCTCTAGAAGTTGTACGAGTTTTATCGCACCGGCGACAGTGGCGCTCCCAGCGGATTCCGGGGTACCTAGTTACTACTAGTAGTAGGTATCTGACAAAAAATTTCAAAGTTAACAGATTCCAACATAAAATACATCATTGCAAAGGTATTGTAAAGTCCTTTCTAATGATACCTAAATCAACATCCTGTGACAATTATCAAGGAAGTTGTGACACTTTCTAAAGCGTTTTTTATGGGTAATTTTGTTCCATTGTTTCAATGGAAAACCAGTTGAATTCTGTGACCCATCTGGCATGTGTGAAACTGAAACCGGAGTCATGGGTGGCATGTCAGTCCACTATTTTTACCAGACACACCTTTTTAGCCGCCCTCAAAATCACTCTTCCGGTCCTCAAATTGACACCAAATAGAGGGGGTGTAATGACGTCACGAGGCAACTTCCGGTGGCCATATTGGATTACATGTGCAAGGCTTGGAAGTGCTTACATTGTGTTTATTTACCGATTTGTTGGTTTATTTGTGACTGTTTTGAGCAGTTTGGCCTCAAAGGTTGGGGGAAAGGGGTTTTTTGATGATGGGGAAGCATTTTTTAAATCATGTAGCCTCACATCATTGCTAAAGTGCAGTATGTTGACAATTTGGATGCTCTGTCAAAGAATTAGAAAGGTTCAGGCAGTACCCACTAGGTGGCGCCACATACTTTGGCAACCCTGATTATAGCAGGTAGGCCCAGTGGTGACCAGTGTTCTTGGTATAAGATAGGGGGCGCCATAGGTGGTATTAAGTGTAATCCAGCATGGCTAACCGCTGAGTGATGACGTCACGTGCACTCCCTCTATTACACCCTAATATAGAGAAATATATAAAGAAACTAAATAAACTAATTTCAAAAATATCAAAACTTACCTTCTGGTAGAATTCCAGTGACTTAAACAGACATAAATTTGAATAAAGATTTGTTGTCACTTCTATAAATCGGACACACGTTTTCACCGCCCTCAAAAGCACTGTTCCGGTCCTCACATTAACACCAAATTACATCATAATATAGATAAGTATATAAAGAAACAAAATAAACTAATTTCAAAATTATCAAAACTTACTTCAGGTACAATTCCAGTGACTTAAACAGACATAAATTTGAATAAAGATTTGTTGTCACTTCTATAAATCGGACACACCTTTTTATCCGCCCTCAAAAGCCCTGTTCCGGTCCTCACATTAACACCAAATTACATCATAATATAGAGAAGTATGTAAAGAAACAAAATAAACTAATTTCAAAATTATCAAAACTTACTTCAGGTACAATTCCAGTGACTTAAACAGACATAAATTTGAATAAAGATTTTTTGTCACTTCTATAAATCGGACAGCAAATATTTTTGGATGTAGCAGTGGAGCAAAATGTGAACTAAATCATCCATATGGTTGGATTCCTGGTAGTCTTAAAATAAAGGTTGCAAGAGAGATGTAAAATGGTAGTCAGGTGTGCACCGCGCAGTGCTCCGCACAAGCACCGTGGAACAAGTGAGTCCTGTGAAAGCGCTGTGTTATTCGCGTACCTACTAGTAGTAGTAGCAATGTGGACAACATTTTCAAACCACACCTATCTTAAAATGAATGGCATTGTTGGAAAGAGCTTTGAAAACCATACAAGAAAATCCAACAATTGTGTCAATCGGTTGATTATTAAGCGTGCTAGAGCTATTTCAATTTCGGTAATGAGGGGTAATTTCATGCCATTATTTTAATCTTTAGCATTACAAGTGTGTGACCCAAAATCTAGATATTTAGTAATTTTTTGTTCTAACTTGCTTAATAATCGATATATCTCACTGAAATTGTTGGTGCAGTAGATCCTTAACTGCGCTGTTGATTTCATCCATTAAAATAAAAGTGACTTGGAGGATATACACTATTAAAATAAAACTAAATGAAAACATTAGTAATTTAGGAGGAGGTTATAGAAATTTCTCATTGTTTAATGAGTATATCCATGGGTCCATTGTAACTACTTTCATCCTTACCTTTGTATTGGTAGATTCATAAAAATCTCATTAATACGTCAACTTACAAGTAAATCTAGTATTCATATATATATCCATGAAACGTTAAGTTTTCTTCCTTTGTTTTAATGTTTTAGCATTACAAGTGTGTGACCCAAAACCTATATATATTTAATAATTTAGACATTTTTTGTTCTAACTTCCTAAATAATTGAGATATCGAAATGAAATTTTCAGTGTATGTAGATGGTATCTCCTCTGTCGATTCCACCTGTTAGAATAAAAGTAAATGCACACATTAGTGACATATTTGTGGATTTTCGGTTGTCATTGTTATAATTGATCTTATAACACTGAAACTTTGGGGACGTAGCAAAGTACCTTTTCGACCTTACAGCATCATGAAACTTCACACAATGGTCAATTAATAACAGATTAAAATGTTCATCTACCTTTTAAAGCTACCCAAGATATATAGAAGGTGGAGTTTGAGTGTTGAAATCAAGTAAAATGTTCTGAATGTGCACAGACACAAAAAACGTGAACGGATTTGCAAATTGTAAACATGATATAAAAACACGCGTGCTCTGCCGCTGACGCCTTTTGTTATGGACCCTGTCTTGCATGTCTTGTCCCTCACCATGCACTTCCTGGTCCCTCGCATGGATCGCCTACCCCATGCTGCCAGGCCTTTTACAGCCCATAATTGGAGTACCCTCAATTACCTCTGCTGGCCTTGACTCCACACGCCATCCCCCACGTGTCTGCATTGCGTGTGTGCTCGGTACCCGTGCCCTCTCACACTCACTGTTCATGATCCGTGGCTCTGGTAATTGTCCTTGAAATTGCCCCAATGGCAATTGACAATCCCTCTCCCCACCTGTCTGGTCATAAAAAGTGTTGTGTGTTTTGCGCACTTTCCTTCTCTGTGCACGGGTTAGTCTAGAGTTTATCAAATCCCATTCCATCTCCCCATCTGCCAACTTTACTTGGTCTCTATTCACTACCCTTTTTCTACTTTCTGGGCCCACTACAGTAACCACCGCCCCCCTTACATCGGTCACTATGAACCCAGGGTCAAACTGTCTATCCAATGGGCCCGGTTCATTAACTAATAATAAAACTGCATCCCCCACTTTCAACTGCACTGCATTAGCCCTGTTAACTGCCTGGCTGTATTATATTGTCTACTAATGGCCCTATTTCTTACTGCTTCTTGAAGTGAATCTGCTAATTCATCAATGCGCCTTGCTGCATTTGATGAAACCTCCCCAGTCTGTCTGTATAGTAACTGTGACTGGGGTTTATTTGGATGTCTGCCAAACTGTAGGTAGAATGGTGAGAACCCTGTGGGTCCCAGAGATGTGATTCTATGTGCTAATAGTGCATCCCCCAGATATTCCTCCCACTCGGATGCCCTAGCATTAACCAATTTGGCCAGCATGCTTTTTAGTGTTCTGTGGAAACGTTCCACCATACCATTTGATTGTGGGTGATATGGGGTGGTGTGCCTTACTTCCACACCCAATTCTTCCAAATATCCCATAATGAGTGTTTTTAAATTCTAGCCCATTATCAGTCAGAAATACTTCTGGTGCTGAGTATCTGGGTATGTATTCTCTTACTAAATAATCATAAATCCCCTGTGCTGATTTTTTGGGAAGGGGCTTTACTTCTACCCAGCCTGTGCAGTGGTCAATTATGGATAGCAGATATTTATTGCCTTCTTTACTTTCTGGGAATGGCCCTGTTAGATCTGCTGCTATTAACAGCCCAGGAACCACTGGAAGTGGCATTTCAGTGGGAAGTGGATAATCCCTCTTCACCCGGTTTAGTGAGCATGGTGGGCATCTAGATATAAATCGCCACATCCAATCTCATTCCCGGCCACCTAAAATGCTCCTGTACCCTTTGTAATGTCTTTTTCATGGCCATATGTCCCCCATCTTTATGAGCCCGCTCTACTACTTGTTCTCTGTACTCTACTGGCAACATTTATCTGGGATAGACTTTTCCCCCCGATGGTGGAATCAGAGAATACACCAGCCCATCCATTAGGATATACTCATCCTGTTCGTTCTCAGCTAACTCTGCCTGTGCAGTGTCAGCCTGCCCCCTGCCAATAGCTTCCCTGTCTAAGTTATAATATTCAAAGGGGACCTCCTCCTCTAGACTCGCCATTTCTACTACTGAGATCTGTTCTGGCTCTTCGGCCATGGCAACCGGTCTCAGCCTAGACAGCATGTCTGCCCACACATTAGATGCACCTGCAAAGTACTGGATTGGAGCTGAATATTCAGCTAGCAACACTGCCCACCGCTGTAGGTGGCTGTTCCGCATTTCTTTCTGAAACAGACGTTTTAGGGGCTTGTGATCAGTATAGATCACAAACTCAGCACCATACAGATACGGCCTCAACTTTATGAGTGCAAAGATCATGGCATAGGCCTCTTTCTCAATAGCTGGATAGTTTAACTGGGCTGGATTTAACCTACCACTAATCAGGTGCACCGGTCTTTCTACCCCATTTTCATCTTCTTGTACTAGGATGGCACCTATGCTGTATTCTGATGCATCCGTATACAGTTTGTAGGGTTTGGTGGGATCTGGAAACTTCAGTATGACACAGTCTAAAAGAAGCTGCTTTAATTCTTTCCAAGCCCTTTGGCATTCAGATCCCCATTCAAATTTTACTGACTTGTTAGTCAGATTGGTCAGTGGTGCCACTACATCTGCATAGTTCACCATTAACTGTCGATAATAGTTGGCAGATCCCAACACTCGACGCACTCCCTTTTTATCCATGTGGGGGGGCCATATCTCTGATGGCGGAGACTTTATCCGGATCTGCTTTCAGACCTTCAGCACATACCACAAAACCCAACAGTTTGACCTCTCTCAGGCCAAATGAGCATTTGAATTCTTTAATGACTAGGCCAGCCTCCCCCAGGGTGGCCAAGACCTCAGCCACATGATTTTGGTGCTGGTTCTCACTATGGGAATAGATCACTATGTCATCCAGGTAGATTAAGCATGATTTCCCCAGGTATTTGGCTAATACCGAATTCATCATGCATTGGAAGACTGCAGGTGCATTAGTCAGCCCAAACTGCATTCTTTTAAACTGGAACAACCCCCTGTGGGTGCTGATGGCAGTCTTTTCCCTGCTGTCTGGATGCATTCTCACCTGCCAATAGCCTGATTTTAGGTCTATTGTGGTGAAGACTTTTGCACCTGAGAGTTGATCAAAGATGTCTTGGATACGGGGTAGTGGGTAGGCATCTTTATGAGTTATCTCATTCAAACGCCTATAATCCCCACATAATCTAATAGAACCGTCCTGTTTGGGCACCACCGTGACAGGACTTGCCCAGGCACTTCGACTTGGCTCTATTATATCCTCCCTCAACATCTTCTCTAATTCTTCCTCCACCAATTTCATCTTTGAGAGTGGGATCCGGTAGGGCCTCTGATTAATTGGGCGGGCATCCCCTGTATCTATTTTCATTTCCACCACATCTGCAGTATTCAGGTCAGCCCCCTGGATGGGGAACACTGGGAAATTTCTTCCTCCAGTATTCCACCTCTGAGACTATCCCCAACACATTAGCACATGCAGCTTCTGTGCCCACCCACCTGTGCTCTTCCCCATTTAGGATAATGCTCATATCTGCGTAGGATAGCCCAGCATCACACTGCTGCATGACATCCGTCCCAATCAGGATATCATGCTGCAATTCACCCACCACACAAAACTCACACTCTATTCCCACCATGATCACTTTCCCCACCCCTTTTGTAGGAACTAAGGTTCCTGAGAGCGATCGAAGCCTCAAACCCTGTTGGAGCCCCCCACTGGCATATCCCCTTGCTTTAAGTGCATTATATACTTTACTCTTCATCATGCTTCTACTGGCACCAGTATCGACCAAGCCCGAATATGAGATTCCACCAAAATCCATCTGGATGCATGGTCTTCGATCTGATGCCTGTCCTAGTTTCCCGACTGCATAGGCCCATACCCCCTATGATCCGACCTTGGGGTGGCTCTTGGCCGTACTTGTCTGCACTTTCCTTCATGGCTATCTATATAATTATAGTGATAGCCTTGCGCACAGTACCTACACCTCACCAGCTCCCTTTCTTCTGCCAGTGGAGCTAATCTCGATCCTCGCCCCATGACTTGACGTGGCTCCCTCCTGCTGTCTTCCCTAATATTATTACCATTCCCTGGTAGTGTTGGTGCTGTTTGTACCACCACAGTAGAGGGTGGTGCTGGTGCCATGGCCAACTGGGCAGCCTGTACTGGCCGCTCAGTGCGTTCTGCTACCAGCTTCCCGAGTCTTTTGATCTCCCCCTGGAGCATTTTAAATGCTGCCCTATCTGCCCCAGCATCTGCCCTGGTGTGAGTCTCCATGGCTCCGACCTCCATGGGTTCCTCCATCCTATGAGCCCCAGTCAGCCTTCCCCCTGGGCTGGCCAGTCCTTCTTCATTCTCCCTGGCTACTGACATGGCTGTTCCCAGACTCACTGCCCTGGCCAGGCGTACGTTCAGCCTGACCACTGGTTCAATCAATGAATCCTCAAACCTTTTAATAACCATGCCCTGGACTGCCCCCAACCTGAGCAGCCCTTTTTCTGGCCACGCCCTCTGCACCTTAACAGCCCAACCAGACGTTCCCAGACCGCCTCCCAGGAGCTTTGTGCATCATCCTCATATACTGAGTAGATGACCTCATGTAGATTGTCCTTGGAATGACTAAGTGCAAATTTCACTACATCTGCTCCCTTTGCCTCTGACACTCTTCCTGCCCTGCCTACTTGCTCCACCCATGTCCTCAATGCCCCCAGATCCGACCCATCCACCTTGGCTATCTGTCACCCTTGATCCTTGAGATCCCGTACCGCTCTCTCCTCTACTTTCACTTGATCCCTACTTAGCGCCAGGTGCTCCTGTCTTACTGCTCTGTCCTCCGCAATCCTGGCCTGCTCCTGGCTAGGTCCAGCCCCCTGCTCCCTGTTTTCCCTGAGCACCCTGGCCTGGGCTTCCAACTGCCCTGCTGCAGATTTGGTTAAATATACAAGCCGGTCTCCATCTGTGGGTATCTCCCCTGAGGCTAGCCCATGTGTGAACCAGTCAGCAAACCCCCTAGTCAACTCAGCTTCTGCCATTGTGATAGCTGTACTGTTATCTGGCACAATACCTCTCCTTCTATCTGTTGATATATATTAAAAATATAATATATATCAACCACCTGTATCAACAATAAAATATATCGATGTACTGTCGTACAATACTTCTCAATATATATTAAAACCAATATATATTGACGTACCGACGTACAATCCCCTTGTTTATCAATATATACCAAAACAACTCTACTCCATTCAAAACAGCCGACAACTTTAAAACACCCGACGCCTGCTGGGTTCGTCTCAGGTCACAGGCACCTGGACACACCCCCTACTTACTCCCCATCACACACACAGACCCCTGCCGGCCTTTTACAGGCTGTGGGAGTGCGCCTGGTGAGTGCGGCCTCCCTACACACACACCCTCTCGAACGCCTCTTTCTCGTCTTCCAACCCCCTCTCTAACTCCTTTGCCAACCCATACTCTCGCCACAACTGCCTGCCTTCATCCGAAAATTCCCAATCCCAATTTAGCTGTTTCACTATCTCTTTATCTTCCACCGGTTCCCATACATCCACTACCTCTTTCTCACAGAACCCTTCATCCTCCGAAACACATGTCCACTCCTCCTCTATCATACTCACACTAGGTAACGGCAGCGCCCATTAAAAGTCCAGGAATCGTGTTTTTTTCACCGATATTCACATGCTTGTAACTATTTCTCTATGTATATGATTTAGATGAGATTACATAATCTAGAACATCAACATATGTTCTATCAGATGGTGTTGTTGGATAGAATATATAGTAAGTTGGTATTTAAGTAAACTCCATTTGTATGATGAGTGTACTTAGTGAATATTGCTTCATTACTAATGTAAATGAAAATGACTGTGAAAACAGGGTATTTTTAATGGGCTCGCACTTCCTTGCACTACCTCGTAGAAAGTCGTGGATGATAGCAGAAGAAGCGCAATGACCTCAGCTTTCTAACCATATATGGTTTGCCCTAGGTCAAAAAGGTCAATCAGGTCAAATCCTGCAATTTAAATAATTTTGAAAGTTTAAAGCCCATCTACTGAATTAAAAAATATTTTAAACCCAATAAGATTTGGTATGTATAAATAGACAATTTGATTCCCTTTCCAATAATACCAATCTTAGTATAGTGCTAGTTAGTGCAAGGAGTCACAGACAGAATATTGACACCAACCTGTTTGGGTCTTTGCTGACCACACTAGTTTCACAATGGTGACACCCATGTAGAAACATGTACATGACATTGATCTGTTTTGAGATATATCAGAGAATATATAATCTAATATTGGGCCAAAATTCGGGAAGATCCAACCATTTCTATAGCCACAGTGAATATTTAAAGATTTATCAATTATTTATCAATTTAAATCAATTATTTTTGGTTTCAGACACTTTTAATTTGTATTTGCCATCAAAATGCAGATTTTGATATTATTAGCTAAATTATTGTCATAGCTAATATCCATTCGTTCCATATACTATGTCTAAAACATTTGAAGAAGATGCACCTATTGGATGAGCCACAGTGAGTGTTCAAAGCTTGATGAACAAATCTTTATTTTTTATTTTGTACACTTTTCTTTTGTAAGTGCAATCAAGATGCACTTTTTGTATTTCTAGACAGAATATTAATATGATGCCATATATTACCTCCAGATAATGTGCACTGTCAATTTATAGGAAGTTTAACCAATTGGTTAAGGTACAATGAGCATTTAAAAATTCATCAAATTTGGTTTTCCGACAATTTGTCTTTATATGTTCAATCAAACTTTCCATATTTTGGGATATAATATTGATATCAATCATATCTATTAGTCTCAGTGATTGGTTATTGTAATACTATGCCAAATATGAGGAAGTTTCAAAAGGTTGTTTTGCTGCAATGAGCTTTCAAAGATTGAAATGTTGAACAAAATTCACTTATAGATGCTGTTTACATGCAAACAATTACACTTTATGACATTTTAGGATGCAAATATCTTTTGATTCTCTGCAGCTAGAGCTCTGAAAAAAAGGCTATTACACTGTTATGAATATATGAACTAGTTATCATTTATTCAGTCTTGTTGCAGTTTTCAAAGAAAATACCATGCTTGGAAAATGACTATTTGGCCAAATCAGAACCCTACCTGGTGGCTGCCCTCGCGGTGTTCGCCCACGTGGTGTTCGTCCTTCATCCCCTCGAGTTCATTCGTCATCTGTCTGAACTTCAGACAATCGTCGTGGTCACCAATTATAAAAACACGAGTGCTCTGCCGCTGTGAGCACCCTATGTAATTACAAAACTCTTCCCCTTCATTTCACCTGTGATGCAATCAGCCTAAATCAATTGAACCAAGTCTGGAACTAGGAAGGAAAACCAGTCACACAGATGAACAGTGAATAAGTTGTGCTTTATTGGCCACAACTCCTGTCCATCCCCTTTACCTGTGACCTAGCACCTTCCTCCTTATGTGCTCTCCTCACTGTGTCTCATTATCACTTTAGCCTATATACTGAAAGCAGTGCCTACAGCCCATGGGACAGGAGTCCTATGGCTGTGTAGACACTCAATTTGAATAGATGAATTTGGATAGCATCAGACAGAGTGTCTGGGGTTCCTGCTCAAAAGTAGGTGTGTCTCACTCAAGAGCCAGGAATAGAGTGATCTCTCTTCAGTGTGTCTGAAGCAGAAAAAATTGAATAATTACTTCTTTGAGACTAGTGTGTGGTCAGGACAGGCCAAGGGCCTCATATTAATTCAAAACATGTACGGTCATAGAGCTTTTGATTCTGATTATTTTGGAATATAAAATATGGTGATAGTGTAAGTAGAACAGAAGTTATGATGTTTCAAAACAATTTCTCATTAACCCGGATGATATTCAGTAAAAATTAAGGAATTTAGCAAGTTTAGCATAAACTATCTGAAAGAATAACAAAGCTAATGGTCTTGGAAAAAAATGGAGCCTGCTATTTGTACTATTGAGAGTGAGATTCTTTAAAGCTGCATAGTCCGATTAACCCTTTCAGACTTAAATTGTTTGGATAAAAACAATGCCTAGGTGATGTATTTATTTCAGGGAACATTAATATTTCATCTCCGAGGTGGGGAAATGTAAAAAAAACGTCATGGAAATATGATAAAGACCCAATACATTATACATTTTCGGAAAGCTGGATGAATTTCCTATCCAGCCATGTATATTTTATTATGATATTCACAAACAGGCTAATGCAAGGTACTATGGAAAAGAGGTAAAAAATATATGAAAATTTAAAATCAGTGTGAATACAAATTTTAAAATGATTGTAAAAAAAAAAAAATGCTTCTATATATTTGAATAAAAATACTGTTTTTACAAGCCAGAATAACCCCTTGGAAGAGTCATCAAGTTGTTTCAATGCTAGATCTGATGTGGCTATTTTCTACAATCATATATGTGCATGATCAACAGTACAAAAAAAGTCAGAAAATAAATCAGTTGCCACTAGGAGTACACTAAAAGCCATCCACTGAATTGTATAATGTTATAAGCTTTCACCCAACTACCTAAGTAAAGAATACAATAGCAACCAAGCAGTCTACATATATTCACTGCTATGTTACAATTTAGACCAGACGGGATGGCCGAATGAGTTAGAGCATCCGTCTCCCGTGTTGGTAGACCATGGGATCGTGGGTTGGAACCCTGGTCGAGTCAAACGAATGACTTACAAATCGATACTTGTTGCTTCCTAGCCAGGTGCTCGGCATTATTAGGATAGGGCAAAGACTGGTTGACTCAGTGTCAGGATAATGTGACTGAGTGGGATATCAATCAGGTCATGGTGATGGCGGTCTGGTATCCCAATGGGGCAGCACTATAAATGCGCCATGAGTGCGCACTGTCACAAGTCAGTACCCATCCTGATATGACCCATCCTGATGCTGTAGGACGTAAAACAACAACAAACAAACAAACAATACAATTTAGACCAGTGTACGGAAAATCACGTACTGAAGTCACAATGACTTTTCATATTCGTACGGATTATTCCGTACCAAAGTCTGAAAGGGTTAAATATCAAATTTTCAAAACCAAACCAATTATCTAGATTTGATTTGACATATCTAACTTAGATACTGATGCACTTATTAAGCATTTGTTTCTGGGTAGAAGGCAATACTGAGTCAATTTAACAGCACCTGTTGCCGCAGAAATCTATGGTGTCAAGAGTTTTGGCAAGCTTGCCAAAACTAATTTTCCATGTTTACACTAAAAATATCTGAAAAGTTTACCATTTAAAATAAAAGTAACTTTGAACTAATGTAAAGTAGATACTAGTGATCGATCTAATATATTTATCTCAGAAGGGAAAAAAAAGGAAATTCAAAACCATCGGACTATGCAACTTTAATATTGGACAAATTATATGCAACATAGCTTTTGTTTTGGGGCCTCAAAAACCTAGATTTCCCCAATTTGGAAACGTGCACAAATATGGGGGGGGGGGAATGAATCTTTAAAACCTCATAATTTCGGAACTTTTCAAGAGATCTATATACATTTTATATTACTGGAATCGTATTTAAAAGATCTATACACCTATATAATTTTAAATACTGAAACATTAAAATAAAAAATCAATCTGGAGTACCTATTACTACATCTACGAGACTACGGTAATTTTGCTTCTGGTATCAGAGCAGGGGTCATATGCAAGGAGGCGGTAGTAGCTTACCCTGGAAATAACCTCTTTCCCCGGGTTTGCTATTGCGAGGATAGGGGTGCGCCTAGATTCATATGCAAGAGTGAACATTGCATTGGGAATAGCTTATCCACTTTGGCTTTGCTAGGCACATGCATACAAATTTAGAATACTTTTTTTCTTATCTGACTGATCTAGAATTAAAGAGCTTAATTTACAGATAAAACACTTCTTAGTTATATTGCAATTTGAAGTTGTAAATAATTAGGGTTTTTGGACTGTTATTATAGTAAGGCAAGTGAAGTAAATAAGGGAGCAATTATGCCAACTTTTTCAGGTAAACTAGATGAAGCTATTATATTTGTTATTCAAAACTTATGAAAATTAACACATTTATGCTTTCAAGGTGCTGATTTCAGATCTGGTCTCAGTTTTAGAATTTAAGAATTCCCCCTTGAATAAAATAAAGATTTCTATGGCAACTAGCATGACAGATCGCACTAAAATCTACAAAACATTTGGCCAAATCAGAATGATTTTTTGGTTATGAATTGATCTTTCTGCCATTGTCTTATTAAAAATCTGCTTGACTAATTCGCCACGCTCGGAAAGAGGAGAACAACATATTTTTCGTAACAAATTTATTTACAACAAACAATATTTGCAATCAGGTAAACTCGAGATCAGGAATCTCGCCATCAATAACATCATAGTTCAAGATCATTAAATTGTCAGTGCCGCTGGGGCGTGAGAGGCTGGCTCTGTCATTGGTGGCTGGCACCGAGATCATGGAAGTGCTGGCTTCCGGAATGTAGCGAAATGAGTCTTAAGAGTAAGTACATTTGATGACAGGTTGTTGAGCGACATGAGTGTAATTGAATTTAGACAATCCAAACAGTAAAGTCAATAGGCGATATCAACACTTAACCCATGTCGAAGAGGGTTGGGTGGGCGGGGAAAACTGACCTGCTAGGACGAGAGCGTGGTGGAAAGTGACGGTTAAGGGCGAGGGTTGGTCACGTGACAGGTGGGCAAAGTGAAGGGTAGGGGGGGGACACTCTTACCTCGCTCGCAAATTAACTATGTTGCCTCTACAACATACATAATTCGCCACGCTCGGAGAGGAGAACAACATATTTTTCGTAACAAATTTATTTACAACAAACAATATTTGCAATCAGGTAAACTCGAGATCAGGAATCTCGGCATCAATAACATCATATTTCAAGATCATTAAATTGTCAGTGCCGCTGGGGCGTGAGAGGCTGGCTCTGTCATTGGTGGCTCGCACCGAGATCATGGAAGTGCTGGCTTCCGGAATGTAGCGAAATGAGTCTTAAGAGTAAGTACATTTGATGACAGGTTGTTGAGCGACATGAGTGTAATTGAATTTAGACAATCTGCCCGTTTCGCACACAAAAATCGCTAGGTGTGCGCTCCCCGCGCACACCTAGCGATTGCGATTCGCGCATAAAACCTCAGTTTTAGGGCTAAAACCGGCCGATTGCGATTCACGATTCGAAAAATGAATCGGCCCGTTTTCAGTTTTAGTCGGGTCGAGTCGCGAGTTTTAGTGCCCGAATCCTATACGGTAGGTGTGTACCAGGCATAACTTGACACCAGGGAATGATTGATTGATTGATTGGTGGTTGCTTTACGCCGTGTCGGCAGCATAGGCCATATTCACGGCGAGAAATGTTTGTTTTTTGTTCAAACCATCGCTTTTACATGTAAAAGCAGACAATCAATTATGTGCCAATAGACACTGATTAAATTAGAAAGCTCACAATCATATATTTGTGGTCAAGGGAAACAAATTCCCATAGAAAAAGAAAAGTTTTATTAATAATTGATAGAATCCATTTAGTAAACTATATAAGGTGGTACAGTCCAGATGCCCTCAAAAAGGCTAAAATGTTTTCCTGTTTTACTTTAGTAAAAAGGTCATGCATACTGTCTGCAGTGTAGAACCGTTGGCGCAGGGCCAAAAAATCAATGCAACTTAGTAAAATGTGTTTGAGTGTCAGTGGGGACTGACACCCAATACATTCCGGGGGAGGTTCCCCCTTGAGCAGAAAAGCATGTGTAAGCCACGAGTGGCCAATACGGCAGCGGCTAAGGACCACTTGGTCCCGCCGACCTCCCGCATGAGTATGTGGTGGCTTTCCCACAGATGGTTCAATTTCTTTAAGTTTATTAATGTTTTCATCCCACTCATGTTGCCATTTGGATTTTATGTGGGTGGCTATTAGTGGTTTCAGATCAGAGTGAGGGATCAGACACGGTTCAAGATCACAGTTCAGGGCCTTCTTCGCAGCCCGATCAGCTCGTTCGTTTCCTTGTATGCCAGCATGGCCAGGCACCCAGCACAGGTGGATATCATACCTGTCCGTTGTCAGTTGGTTCATTTGATAAATGACCGTTGCTAGAATAGAGTGATTTGTTTTCAGTCCAGCAACAGCCAGGAGGCAAGAGAACGAATCACTGTATATAACATAGTTAGTGTGGTTGGATACCTCGATACACTCCAAAGCGAGGAGTGCTCAGGCTTCTGCAGTGAAAATCGAGCTCTGATCGGGCAAACGTACACCAAATTTTTCCCTTTGGCAGACTGCCGCAGCAGCTACCCGGCTTTGGTCTTTCGAACCATCAGTGTATATGGAGAGGTGGTCTGCAAACTGGCCTTGAATCTCTGCATGCAGTCCTTGGTACTCGAGTGGACCAGGGAATGAAGGGCGGGAAGGAAAAAGGACCAAGCAAGGCTTCACAATCTAACTCTTTTTGTATGAAATGCATGATATGTGGGTCCGAACCCGAATTAGCTAAATGGTTCTTCAATGTAGGAGTTGGAATGAATTTAGACGTATAGTCTATTGGCCACCCAAACTCCTAAGTAGTCAACTACCTGCACATCGGGATACTGTAATAACAAGGCACGCCATACTGAGATATTAAGGCCTGAAGGGATAGGAAGTTTAGACTGTAAATAGTTTGGCAATGCTGAATCTTGTACTACTCGATGGCGATCAAGAAAGTCAAGATTCGCCACCCCTAACAATGAAGCCGCCTGCGGCCATATAGCATCAAGTGTCGGACGGTACTCAAATGGAGATGGCGGAACAAACTGCTTAGCATGGTGTGACTCTGTAAGTAAAGAAGAATCATGTGAACTGATATCAAAGCAATCAAACTCTCAATACTAGAGAGACCCTCAAGACTTATCGCTTGTTGTGACAAGTTATCCATCAGCTGGCCCCTGTCGGAGTGGGTCACTGTGTTTAGACCATGAGGAGGTATCACCTGTTTGGTATCAGGCACGCTAATTGGGCAGCCACTCACGAGGAATGTGCCGGTGAGTGGGACATAACTACACCATCGATAGTAGAATGAGTATCAATTAGCTGAGACATATTAGCCAACAGTGGCGCTTGCGTTACTTTATTATTCTTATGTTCAATGCGTAACTCAGTCTGATTGTTATTACAATGATTGTCTGAACCGAATATATTATTGCATGTAGAAATATCTGAGACAGTAACATTACCGACTTGCTGTCGGGCACGGTCCACATCATAGCGACCCGTAGCTACCCCGGCAACAATCAAGTCTGAACCGGTACATAATGACAGTAGGATATGTGTGAATTGGAGCGGGAGAGGAGAAATCACATGACGACACCTGTGCCTGAACAGCACGTAATACGGCGCCGCTACCAGTGAGAGACACCAGTGACCGGCAGCCAAACTTGACACTTACAGGAACACTATCAGCCGCAGCCTTGTCCGAAGCTGCTTTTTTATCATGAAACACACGCTGCTTCAAGCAGTCTTGCTCCCTATGGGCGTGAACCTTCTTTAGGCGATATGCGCACCACCCACAGTTATGCAACATCTTTGCAGGATGAGTCCCATGGGTCGACGGGAAACCACAGTCTTTCCCCCAATTCCACGTCGTACAGGGGCGGCCATCTGTCTCTTTATTATATTCGTTCCTAGTATTTATCGGCTGGGTCTGAGAGGAAGCTCCCGAAGCCGCCGACACAGCAGGAAGGCGAGGCTGATAGTATGGAACGGCGGGAGAATTAAACTGATAATTACTCGACACTGGAGAAGGGACTCTCCCAGCCGCGGCCGTAATTTCACGTTGAAGCTCTTTAATTGCTGCCTGATCATCCCAACCTGCAGCAATTCTACCATCAGCTATTAGTTTAAAGACCTTCTCTGACCAATGACGACATGTCGGCCACTCCCACAAAGTGGCCATATGTGTCAGGTCACGCTCATGATTAATAATATGGTTATACCAGTCAGGAGGGAGGGAAGGGAGGGTAGCTATAGTCCGCAAGGCTTCAAAATACTCCCGCCATGTAGCCTCTCCCATCCCTATTACTTTGAACACCTCCCCACTAGTAATGTACAGGTGTGGTAGCAGTACCGTACCTTTTGGCTTTTTGAACGTTGTCGCGGTGTCCATTAACAGCTCAGCAATGGCCGCTGCTGCATTTTTCGCCCTTGTTTCTACCTTGGGGGCGGTCCACTACCTCCGTCAAGTAGAACTGTTGAGCTTGAGGCTGGTCAGGTTGCACTGGAACATGGTTCTGTAGAGCTAGGAGACACTGTTCTGGCTGCTGGTCGGCCTGCACTTGCACCGCCGGTACCTGAGCGACTGCTTCTCGGCCAGGGGGCGTGGCCACAGCACACACGACCGCCGGCCCCGCCTTCGTCACGCCTTCACCCTTCTCAAGAGCACTGACACGAGCTACTAAGTCCTTCATCATCATCATCATGCTGTCAGTCGCGATGCGACAAAGACTGCTTTCATTACTTGACTGCCGCTCTCCATTTAGCTCTCACATTTCATGAAAGCTGCTTGCAAAATTGTTGAAGTGCTGCTGGCTTTTGCAAGTTACCAGCGGCACTCTCTCGGGGAGCAAATAGAGGTTTCACATCGGCAAGAACATGTCCAGACAGGTACAAAACTATTTGTCCCTGCAGTGGCTGGTCGGGAGATGTTGGGAGTTCCATACATCAACCGCCCTTAATGCTGCCACAGTGACATGGTTTTCTGTTTTGGGTTTGCTCCCTTAGCCTTCGGTTCTGTCAAGAACCTGTACCACAAGGCAGTGGTTTACAACTCTGCAGGGCAGGGGCGTCAACTCCCTGAGGTATTGCAATACCTGCAATACCTGCATACCCGTTCGCTGAAAAGGAAGAGACAAGATTGTGCATAGAGTTAAGTCCTTAGTAACCTGTAAAGCCTCCCTCTGAAGCTCCACAAGCACCGACAAATCCACCACAGCGGGGTTACACTCCTGAGAAGGCGAGCTTGCAGACGGCGACAACGAATCTGCATTCGCATTAAACCTTCTTGCATGAGGCGCCAAAACTCTGGCAACTCGCCTCAGCGACGCCCGTGTTAGCTGGGGGCGCAAGGGGGGGCCGCCCCAACCGCTTCCTCAGAGGCATAGTGTAGAGAGCCGAAGAGAAAACTGACCTGCTAGGACGAGAGCGTGATGGAAAGTGACGGTGAAGGGCGAGGGTTGGTCACGTGACAGGTGGGCAAGGTGTAGGGGGGGACACTCTTACCTCGCTCGCAAATTAACTATGTTGCCTCTACAACATATGTAATTGACTTAGCAATTGACAATTTAAATTCCTTTATATACATTTAATCTTGAAAATGTTTTATCTCAAGATCAATAATATATATAGCCTAACTGGTTTTGGATTTGGGCTTGTAATTTCAACGTATACAGGAAGGAATACAAATATTGAACCCTATGCATATTTTAAAATTTTGCTGCAGATACCTATTGGTAACGATGTCCAAACCGCAACACTTTCGGCCATTCAAAACACACCGGCGATAGGTCCAGGCTGGTTTGAACCATGATTATATGATTTAGAAATGTGTAAGTTACACAACTATACTAGTTTTACCTACTGCTATTGCCATTTTCTGATGCAAAACTTCAGATCTTAAAAAAAAGTGCTCAGAATCAATTGTCAGGAGCGAAAATGACATAATAATGGATGACATTCTGTCCCAAATGTTTTGAATGTATTGCCACTATTGTGAGGCTTTCTGGGCATGCGCAAAACTGCCCGCTTTGAACAATGGTAACTTTGATTTGGTCACAAAAATGGCAGTCAGACATATTGGCTATTTCAATACACCACCTAGCAGAAATGCGGGTATCTAGCTTTGCCCAAACCATTCTTTTATGAACAATGAAAATAATGGTAAATAATTTCCAATGGTACTTGGTTGTGGTTATAATATTCAAACTATTTGGTAAAACCGTGATGGTATTCAAATTACTTGTGAAACCACGATTTTACCTCGGTATATAGCCTCTGGCTAGCCGCAGGCTAGGGAGAGGTAAGCACATCCGGGTCCAGCAATTAGCATAAGCAGCTCACAGCGGGAGGACGTTCGCTGAGTTGCTCTGGCAGGATTTATCTACTACAAGACTTTAACTAACTGTAAGTATTTAGAATTTATGATCAACTTACTAAGGATGCTTTATAGCATCCCATTATGAAAGTTTAGAACTTTCTCAGGTCCCATTTGCACATGTTTTGGTGTTTTTTTAAACACGAGGATAGAACAAGGTTGTTGTTAAAGAACCGAAACCGATACTGCTTTGTCCTATCGTAACCTGTATACAGACAGGGCTCTCCCTAGTTGCATCTCCTAAGGAAATTCCTCCGAACCCTAAAGAGGGTTTTGTTGAGGATGATCCTGGGTTTCTTTTATAGACTCCCCAGACCGGTTTTTGAGGCGAGCCTCCGAGTTTCGTAATATTTTCTTCAACTTGCTGGCGCAGAATGCCGCGGGTGGGAGAAGTGTACGAAACAGAGAGAGCGGGCGGGCCAATGGCCGCCCCTCCGTTTGGTTGGTTTCACTACCGATAAAACCTACGGCATACCATTTAGCTTACATCGCCTGTATAGAGAAAGGTGTAAATACGTTCCTCTATACCAACAATACCTCAACCCAGAGTTTCTGGCGTTCACATTGTGTTCCATGTTGAGACGATACACTGGTATTAAGTAACTTTTATCGTTACAGAAACCGATGGCTACCAAGCGAAACAAGGTTCCGCCGGCGGCAGCCGAGGGCCGCGTGGCCTCTGGATACGACTCATCGTCGAACAGACGGGACCGCCGTCACCACAGCCAGGGGCAGATCCGTCCGATAAAGACAGCCGCGCATCCAACTTCATGACATTTCGACGGTTTGAAAATGTCTACAAATCAGTAACCACGGATGCTGGGAAAGAAGTTGCCAGGTCCAAGAAGGTTACAGATAACGATGGTAAGGAGTACACCCTTTACCTCCCACCAAAGCCAGTGAAGGGTAAACCACTGGACAAGACCAAGATGTTTGGTGGCCAACTAGCACACCTCTTTAAGGCAGTGGGGGTTGACACAAAAAGTGCTAGGAACACCGAACAAAAGCCGGGAAAGAAGTATGGCACAAGTAAGTTCCGATGACCCCGTTCGGATTTTCGATTCCGGCGGGGAGGAAGACCGGGACGAGGAGGTCCATCCTACGGGTTCAATCCCAGAGGCCGAGGCAGAGGCGAACGCCAGACCACTCCTTGGAGCGACAACTGACGGTTCAAAAGGGAGTTTACACCCAAACCCCAGTTCCCCCGGCCAGGGAGCAAGTAGAGTCAACTACACAAACAGCTAACCTGAATATGGTGACAGAAGAGATACAAACCTATGTAAGCAAATTTAAAGCAGGCAATATCCTTAATTGTTTACAAAATTGGTATAATATTACAATGGACGAAGAAATTTTGAGCATTGTTACTGGTGTACAAATCCCATTGATTGAAATACCAAAACAGAAAAGAGTTCCGTTCCCATATGAATTTAACTGTGAAGAAAAACAACAAATTGATAACCAAGTCTCTCTTTTTGAAACAAAAAGAATTATTGAAAGAGTAGAACACACGGAAGGAGAGTTTATTTCTAATGTTTTTTCTAGGCCAAAGCTAAATGGCGAAATTCGCATGATTCTGGATTTGACAAAGTTAAATGAACTGGTAACATACAAACATTTAAAAATGTTCTCATCAGAAACGGCTAGAGATATTATTACGCCGGGAGCTTGGCTCGCAAGTGTTGATTTAAGGGACGCATATTACACAGTTTCTATTTCCAAGAAACACAGGAAATTTCTGAGATTTATTTGGGACGGAACCCTCTTTCAGTTCACATGCATGCCAAATGGCTTAGCTTGCGCACCTCGATTATTTACAAAATTGTTAAAACCTGTATTTGCAGTCATGGCAAGAAAAGGACATACTATGTTTCCATATATTGATGACTTGTTTATCATGGCCGATTCTTTCTACAAATGTGAAACAGCAGTTAACGATTTGTGCTATTTGTTGACAAAATTGGGCTTTTACATTCATAACAGTAAATCTGTCTTCGTCCCAAACAGAGAACTAAAATGTTTAGGGTTCATGTTAAACACTGAAACGATGACAGTGTCCTTAACGAAACAGAAACTACAAAAGTTTCATGACACGGCCTCCCAGCTGCTTGACATATCTAGGCCAAAGAAAGATTAGACAAGTCGCCGTCCTTATCGGTATAATGGTTTCGTATGCGCCTGCTATTTTATATGGAGCGGCACACATAAAGTCTTTAGAAATAGACAAAAACAAAGCGTTAGCACGTACTAAAGGTAACTTCGAAAGACCGATGTTTATATCAGAAGACGGTTTTCAAGACATCCTCTGGTGGTTTGAAAACATTAACGACTCTCCCAATCCCATTCGTATGGGACAACCCAACACGGTGGTTACTACCGATGCTTCATTACAAGGTTGGGGAGCTCATCGAAATGATGTAGCAACTGGAGGGAGATGGTTAGAAGAAAAATCAGACCATACTAACGTTATTGAATTAAGGGCGATTCATTTACGCCTATCAAGCCTAATTAAAATTCCCAATAATAATGTTCAAATTTTAACAGATAACACTACGGCCATGGCTTATGTTAGGAATATGGTAGGAACAAAATCAAAAGCTTGCAATAACTTGGCACAAAGTATTTGGAACTGGGCGCAACAACATCAAGTATGGTTGACCATAGCACATATCCCAGGGATACAAAATACCCTGGCTGACAAAAAGAGCAGGATCTTTCATGATCACCTCGAATGGAAATTGAACACAAAAATTTTCAAGAAAATTTGTCAACAATGGGGTACACCTACGGTAGACTTATTTGCATCGAGAAATAATTTTAAAATAGACAAATATGTGTCGTGGCACCCAGAACCAAATGCTTGGCACATAGATGCTTTCTCACTCATTTGGGAAAATGAATTTTATTACATTTTTCCTCCATTTAACATTATCAGCAGGGTAGCACGAAAGATAAAGATGGAAAGATCACACACCATTCTGATCGTCCCCGAATGGGACACCTAACCGTGGCTAGCAGGACTAGTATCGACAGCCAGAGACTGCCTGCGATTTCCAAAATCCTGAGGAAACCTAACTCATCAAGGCCCTCTGGAACACCACGGCAACATAGCAACGACTCCGTTGCTAGCATTCCTTTTTTGAATAAATATTTAGAACAATTTGGTTTAGACAAAATTACGCAACAAGGTTTGGTGTCACATGCGTGGAGGAAAGGAACAGTAAAAATGTATTCAACATATTTAAAGAAAACCAAAGACACATCCCAAGGTTAAACCTATGAACCCAACTATTGCCCAGGTAGCAATGTTTTTTAGAATGTTAGAAGATGATGGGTTAGGGTACGGTGCAATTAATGCTGCCAGATGTGCCCTCTCGATAATTCTCCCAAGAATCGAGGGACAGACAGTGGGGAAACATCATGTCATCCACTGGGTGTTAAGAGGTATATATGAACGAAACCCACCTCAGCCAAAATATGATCGATTTTGGGATGTGTCTTTGGTTTTCAAAATGTTTAAAAGCTGGCCACATAACAAGTTGTCGATGCTACTCTTGTTAGTGACGGGCCATCGAGGCCAAACAATAGTGGCACTTTCACTGGATGGTCTAGAAATAGATAGAAAGCAAGCGACTTTCGATTTGACAACACTGTTGAAATCTAATCGCCTGGGTGATCCATTGTCATCAGTGAATGTTACACAATTCACTGAGGATCCCAAGCTATGTGTAGTATCAGCTATTAGGACATATATATCCTAGACACAAGGAGTCAGGAACTCAAGACAGTTATTAATAAGCTTTATTAAGCCACACAAGGGCATTTCACGGGACACACTCGCCCGATGGACAATAAAAGTGTTAACACTGGCAGGAGTGAATACTGACAAATATACGTCGCACTCAACAAGAGGAGCCATGGTCTCTAAGGCACGTCTGCTAGGAATTTCGGTCAAACGAATCTTAGCACACGCAGGTTGGAAAACCGCATGGTCGTTTGCAAGACATTACAACAAATGATTAGAGAAGTCAAGTGGTGTCGCACAGCGACTGCTAAAAGACTAAAGGTCAATGGTGAGAACATAAGAACTTTTCACAAAAATTCTATTAACAATGTTGCACGTTACATACATAAACAAAAATGTGAATTATCATAAAACAAAAATAACAATAAAATATCAGGATAAAAATGATATTACGTAAATGTCTCCCTAGCCTGCGGCTAGCCAGAGGCTATATACCGAGGTAAAATAGATTAGTTAGACGAATCTTACCTGGGTATAGATGATGGATAACTATTGTTTTCCCGAGGTATAAGCCTCGGCTAGACGTGGGTGAGGGCCCACCCTCCACACCCTACCACGTCTATACTGTTGCTTGTACCAAGGAAACATTAGTATTTGAAGTTTTTATTAGAGATCATTTTTATCCTGAATTAGTAGGTAAAGATTGCTGGACCCAGATGTGCTTACCTCTCCCTCACCCACGTCTAGCCGAGGCTTATACCTCGGGAAAACAATAGTTATCCATCATCTATACCCAGGTAAGATTCGTCTAACTAATCTATATATGTGCACGCTATTATATGCTGTTGTAAATTGTTCAACCGGTTTTGCATCAAATATCACCAGTAAAAAAGAGATAGATCTGTGTTTTCATGCAAAGCAGAGAACGAGCAGAACATGAGGAAGCTCAGAGAACACACTGTGCCGCTAGAACTGTTTATCACTGTTGTGGTTGCTTTACAGATATACCTAGAGTAGGTATTATATAGGTTTAATTAAGAAACGGGAACAGTAATATAGGTGAATCTGAACCTTTAGTGCGACTGATACTATATCATACTTTTAGATTCCACGTTTGGGCATTAGCCTTAGGCATATTACCTTATCTAGTGGTTTGAACATGCTAGTTAACAAGTCGGTTGCCGTCTTGATATGACTTTAGATGTTGCTATAATGTAAATCCCAAACAAACCACTGTCTAGAATCCGCTGAATGACCTACTCTGCTGACCTTTGTCTCAGACAATGCATACGACCCAGATGTGACCGCCGCTAACTTGTGGATCGATAAGAAGATGGTGGACCGGACCCCGGCCGTCATCTTCACGGACGACGGCCGGGGCTGTGCGCCCGAGAAGCTCCACAGGATGCTCAGGTAACAGCACGTGTGTGGGTACATGTTGAACACAGTGACTAGCGCCATCTACAAATTGTACACTGGGGGTGACACGTATCCACACTCAATCAATCAATCAATCAATCAGTCAGTCACTTTCTCTTCCTTCTTTCCTTCCTTCTTTCGTTCATTCCTTCTTTCGTTGGTTCCTTCCTTCTTTCGTTCCTTCCTTCTTTCCTTCCTTCCTTCCTTCCTATCTTCCTTCCTTACCTCCCTCTCTCTCTTTCTTTCTTTCTTTTTTTCTTTTTTTCTTTCTTTCTCCATCTGCAATGTGGCAAGGATTCCGCTTATGTAGTACATTGCTAAGACCAGTAGGATGTGTAACCGATTACTAATATAACGTTTGTATACTTGGTGCATATTTGGGTGAGTTTGTATGAGCCAATATGCATGCAGTACACATTCATTTGCATTATTGCAGTAATTAGTCACTGTTCCCTCATCACTGGAGTATATCAAAACAACTCTAACAAAAGGCTATCTTTAATTGGCTCGCTCTTGCTTGTGCTACATTGTAGAAAGTTGGGAATGGTGCATATTTGGGTGAGTTTGTATGAGCCAATATGCATGCAGCACACATTCATTTGCATTATTGCAGTAATTAGTCACTGTTCCCTCATCACTGGAGTATATCAAAACAACTCTAACAAAAGGCTATCTTTAATTGGCTCGCTCTTGCTTGTGCTACATTGTAGAAAGTTGGGAATGGTGCATATTTGGGTGAGTTTGTATGAGCCAATATACATGCAGCACACATTCATTTGCATTATTGCAGTAATTAGTCACTGTTCCCTCATCACTGGAGTATATCAAAACAACTCTAACAAAAGGCTATCTTTAATTGGCTCGCTCTTGCTTGTGCTACATTGTAGAAAGTTGGGAATGGTACCAAAAGAAATGCAATGACCTGAGCTTTCTGGCGATACATGCTTTTGTCTATCTCAAAACAAGTCAGTCAGGAGAAATTCTACCGTGTTCAAGTATGAAACCATCTACTGAACTATTTAAGTACTTCAAATATTAAAAACCTAATAAGATTGGGTATGGGTAGATAGACAATTCTATTCCCTTTTCAATGATACTAATTTTAATATAGAGATAGTGCATGTAATATTGAGACCAAATTTTGGGTACATTGGTTTGTGTACCGTGAAAATTCAAAGAGTTTGGTTTCAGGCACTTCATTTGTGGATATACGTGCATTCAAAATGGTAACATGGTCTTTGTATTAGATGTGTAGTATCTTGTAGTAGCACCTTATCTCCATGGTTTGTATTCTTTGGAGCTCTGCTGTGATGGTCCATGATTGACAAACACACATGAATTTCACTTTTTGATATTAATAGATTCCATAAGTATGGAAACAAGACAAGGAAGGGGCGAGTCGTACACTGGGGCTGGGACCCACCGTTACACTTTATTAAAGCAAAATGGCAGGAGAAATGGGTCACGTAGGGGGGGGGGTAGGCTGCGGCACCTGGAGGGGAGGAGACTCAGGGGGACTGCTTAGAGGCAGACCTCCCCAGGTAGCCCATCCACCGAACTAGCAAGGCAAGCCAATAACTTATCAAATTGATATTTGTCGCTACCCAGCCTAGCACTCGGCATTACTTGGATAGGGTAAGAACTGGTTTGCACAGTATCAGGATAATGTGACTGAGTGGAAAATGCAGGTCACGGTGCCAGCGGCCTGGTCTCCTAGTGGGGCAGCACTATAAAGTCATTGTGAGTGCACATTGCCACAAGTCGGTACCCGCACTGATAGAACCTTCTACGTAGTAGCATGGAAACATGGGTTGGAGAAACACGTGCAGTAGAAGACTTGTGATTGATCAAGGAACCAAAGAGGGTGTCAGTTTTACAAGCAGGCAGAGTAATAGCTGATAATAAATGTAACATGATTGATTCCCAATTGTGCACGCTGATGAGTGGACAGAATTCCAGATGGCTGCCCTCTGTCTGGAAGTTGATTGAATAGTGGAATGTGTACGGAACTAGGTCCGTTCTATAGATGAATGGAGCATTTAAATGATAATTAAACGTTGATGACCAGCAATGGGCATCCAAACAAGACTGGGCAAAGAGCGAGTAACGCAGATTGAGCAGTTGGGCAGAATGCAGTCACAAAATGGAAGTTATTTTATTAGGTCACCCACCGTTACAAAGCGGAATTCCTTTTAACCAGTAAATAAATCTCTTAACATATAAGTGTGCTGGAAATTAGCGTTTTTTGTTTCGGTTCATTAGTTGTTTAAGCAGAGGAAATTTCAATCGTGGACGATTGGTCTTCCTCATTCCACTGCTCCTTGCCCTATCCTAATAATGCTGAGTGCCTGGCTGGGAAGCGACAAGTGTCAATTTTTATGTCGTTGGTTTGACTCACCCGGGTTCGGACGCTCTAACTCAATTGGCCATCCCGTCTGGTTGACATTTATAATTCGAAGTGTAGAAATGGACATAAGTGAGTGTATTTTGCAAACTGATCTACTTTAATGTCAAATAGAAGGCAGTTAAAAACACAAGAAGAATAAGGAATGCTTCTCTTCTTCTGATGTCTTCCAGCTTCGGGTATTGTGAGAAAATTGACGTGAAGGGCCACAAGCCCATCGGTCACTATGGCAATGGCTTCAAGTCGGGCTCCATGCGGCTAGGAAAAGATGCTCTCGTGCTGACCAAGCAAGGCAAGTTGATGAGTGTCGGCTTCCTGTCGCAGAGCTTCCTGGGCGCCATCGGGGCCGAGACCGTGCTCGTGCCTATCGCCACCTGGCACAAAAAGGGCTGTATCCTTTACCAACCACAGGGGGAGGTAACGGAAGAGCCTGAACCCTCGACCAATCAGGGGGTTGGGGGGGTAAAGGGTTGTATCCTCTACCAACCACAGGGGGCGGGAGGTAAAGGGATATATCCTCTACCAACCACATGGGGGGGGGGGGGGTAACGGGAAGAGCCTGTATCCTCTACCAACCACAGGGGGAGGAGGTAAAGGGATGTATCCTCTACGAACCCCATGGGGAGGTAAAGGTAAGAGCCTGTATCCTCTACCAACCACAGGGCGGGAGCGCCTGTATCCTCTCCCAACCAGAGGGGGAGGTAAAGGGAAGAGCCTGTATCCTCTACCAACCACATGGCGGGAGCGCCTGCATCCTCTCCCAACCACAGTGGGGAGGAGGTAAAGGGATGTATCCTCTACCAACCACAGGGCGCGGTAACAGGAAGAGCCTGTATCCTCTACCAACCACAGGGGGCGGGGTAACGTACAGGTGTGTGTGTGACCTACAGTCCACGTGGGGTGAGTGAAGTACAGGTGTGTGTGACATCTCAGAGCTCACTCAACATAACGGCGGTCGTTAGTAAAGTAGTATGACTAGAGTCTCTAGTTCCATCCCAGGGATGACTTCAACATAACAACGGTTGTTAGTGAGAAAGGATGACCAGACAGTCTCTAGTTCCATCTCAGGGCTGACCCAACGACGGTCGTTAGTGAGATAGGATGACCAGACAGTCTCTAGTTCCATCTCAGGGCTGACTCAACGACGGTCGTTAGTGAGATAGGATGACCAGACAGTCTCTAGTTCCATCCGAGGGCTGACTCAACATAACGACGGTCGTTAGTGAGATAGGATGACCAGACAGTCTCTAGTTCCATCTCAGGGCTGACCCAACGACGGTCATTAGTGAGATAGGATGACCAGACAGTCTCTAGTTCCATCTCAGGGCTGACTCAACGACGGTCGTTAGTGAGATAGGATGACCAGACAGTCTCTAGTTCCATCCGAGGGCTGACTCAACATAACGACGGTCATTAGTGAGATAGGATGACCAGACAAGTCTCTACTCCCATCCCAGAGCTGACTCAACATAACGATCGTTAGTAAGATAGGATGACCAGACAGTCTCAAGTTCTATCCTAGAGCTGACTCAACATAACGCTGGTCGTTAGTGAGATAGGATGACCAGACAAGTCTCTACTTCCATCCCAGAGCTGACTCAACATAACGACGATCGTTAGTAAGGTAGGATGACCAGACAAGTCTGTAGTTCTATCCCAGAGCTGACTCAACATAACAACGGTCGTTAGTGAGATAGGATGAGCAGACAGTCTCTAGTTCTATCCCAGAGCTGACTCACGATAACGGTCGTTAGTGAGGTAGGATGACCAGACAGTCTCTAGTTCTATCCCAGAGCTGACTCAACATAACAACCGTTGTTAGTGAGGTTGGATGACCAGACAGTCTTTAGTTCCATCCCATGGCTGACTCAACATAACGGCGGTCTTTAGTGAGGTTGGATGACCAGACAGTCTCTAGTTCTATCCCAAGGCTGACTCAACATAACGGCGGTCGTTAGTGAGGTAGAATGACCAGACAGTCTCTAGTTCTATCCCAGAGCTGACTCAATATAACGACGGTCGTTAGTGAGGTAGGATGACCAGACAGTCTCTAGTTCTATCCCAGAGCTGACTCAACATAATGATGGTCCTTAGTGAAGTAGGATGACCGGACAGTCTCTAGCTGCCTTAACCTGGTCTAGTTAAGCTGGTTGATGCCCCTGACGCGGTGGGTTCCAGGGATGCGATCCTCAAACACAGCCTGATGCACACAGAGGACGCGCTGCTGAGGGAATTCCAGCACATCAAGTCGGGGACCGGCACACGCATCATCATCTACAACCTCAAGAGGTCAGTCATTGTCTGTTAACATCACAAACCACACATAACCAGCAACACATCTGGTCAGGTCAGGGCGTGTAGACGGAGACTCACTAGGCCCGGTCGCCGCTAGTGGCGGGCAGCTGTATGTGAGACCCTTATGTAAAATGCCTGCACAACATGCTGCACGATATGTTGGTTAGCTGTACAAGTAGCTGCATCGTTATCAAACCTCCCTCTGGTCCTCGGGGAGGTCTGAAGTGGTGGGCCAACCTCCCTCTGGTCCTGAGGCAGGTCTGAAGTGGTGATCAAACCTCCCTCTGGTCCTGAGGCAGGTCTGAAGTGGTGATCAAACCTCCCTCTGGTCCTTAGGGAGGTCTGAAGTGGTGATCAAACCTCCCTCTGGTCCTGAGGCAGGTCTGAAGTGGTGATCAAACCTCCCTCTGCTCCTTAGGAAGGTCTGAAGTGGTGATCAAACCTCCCTCTGGTCCTGAGGCAGGTCTGAAGTGGTGATCAAACCTCCCTCTGGTCCTTAGGGAGGTCTGAAGTGGTGATCAAACCTCCCTCTGGTCCTGAGGTAGGTCTGAAGTGGTGATCAAACCTCCCTCTGGTCCTGAGGCAGGTCTGAAGAGATGATCAAACCTCCCTCTGGTCCTGAGGCAGGTCTGAAGTGGTGATCAAACCTCCCTCTGCTCCTTAGGGAGGTCTGAAGTGGTGATCAAACCTCCCTCTGGTCCTGAGGCAGGTCTGAAGTGGTGATCAAACCTCCCCCATGTCCTGACGGTGGTTCGAAGTGGTGATGTGGAGTCTACATGCGGTAAGTGGGTGTAGGAGTGTATGGGTTCCTTAGAGAGGTTTGAATGGTGGTGTGGAGTCTACATGCTGTAAGTGGGTGTAGGAGTGTATGGGTTCCTTAGAGAGGTTTGAATGGTGGTGTGGAGTCTACATGCTGTAAGTGGGTGTAGGAGTGTATGGGTTCCTTAGAGAGGTTTGAATGGTGGTGTGGAGTCTACATGCTGTAAGTGGGTGTAGGAGTGTATGGGTTCCTTAGAGAGGTTTGAATGGTGGTGTGGAGTCTACATGCTGTAAGTGGGTGTAGGAGTGTATGGGTTCCTTAGAGAGGTTTGAATGGTGATGTGGAGTCTACATGCTGTAAGTGGGGGTAGGAGTCTACATGCTGTAAGTGGGTGTAGGAGTGTACGGGTTCCTTAGAGAGGTTTGAATGGTGGTGTGGAGTCTACATGCTGTAAGTGGGGGTAGGAGTGTATGGGTTCCTTAGAGAGGTTTGAATGGTGGTGTGGAGTCTACATGCTGTAAGTGGGGGTAGGAGTGTATGGGTTCCTTAGAGAGGTTTGAATGGTGGTGTGGAGTCTACATGCTGTAAGTGGGGGTAGGAGTGTATGGGTTCCTTAGAGAGGTTTGAATGGTGGTGTGGAGTATACATGCTGTAAGTGGGTGTAGGAGTGTATGGGTTCCTTAGAGAGGTTTGAATGGTGGTGTGGAGTCTACATGCTGTAAGTGGGTGTAGGAGTGTATGGGTTCCTTAGAGAGGTTTGAATGGTGGTGTGGAGTCTACATGCTGTAAGTGGGTGTAGGAGTGTATGGGTTCCTTAGAGAGGTTTGAATGGTGGTGTGGAGTCTACATGCTGTAAGTGGGTGTAGGAGTGTACGGGTTCCTTAGAGAGGTTTGAATGGTGGTGTGGAGTCTACATGCTGTAAGTGGGGGTAGGAGTGTACGGGTTCCTTAGAGAGGTTTGAATGGTGGTGTGGAGTCTACATGCTGTAAGTGGGGGTAGGAGTGTACGGGTTCCTTAGAGAGGTTTGAATGGTGGTGTGGAGTCTACATGCTGTAAGTGGGGGTAGGAGTGTACGGGTTCCTTAGAGAGGTTTGAATGGTGGTGTGGAGTCTACATGCTGTAAGTGGGTGTAGGAGTGTACGGGTTCCTTAGAGAGGTTTGAATGGTGGTGTGGAGTCTACATGCTGTAAGTGGGGGTAGGAGTGTATGGGTTCCTTAGAGAGGTTTGAATGGTGGTGTGGAGTCTACATGCTGTAAGTGGGTGTAGGAGTGTATGGGTTCCTTAGAGAGGTTTGAATGGTGGTGTGGAGTCTACATGCTGTAAGTGGGTGTAGGAGTGTATGGGTTCCTTAGAGAGGTTTGAATGGTGGTGTGGAGTCTACATGCTGTAAGTGGGTGTAGGAGTGTATGGGTTCCTTAGAGAGGTTTGAATGGTGGTGTGGAGTCTACATGCTGTAAGTGGGTGTAGGAGTGTACAGGTTCCTTAGAGAGGTTTGAATGGTGGTGTGGAGTCTACATGCTGTAAGTGGGGGTAGGAGTGTATGGGTTCCTTAGAGAGGTTTGAATGGTGGTGTGGAGTCTACATGCTGTAAGTGGGGGTAGGAGTGTATGGGTTCCTTAGAGAGGTTTGAATGGTGGTGTGGAGTCTACATGCTGTAAGTGGGTGTAGGAGTGTACGGGTTCCTTAGAGAGGTTCGAAGTGGTGATGTGGAGTCTACATGCTGTAAGTGGGGGTAGGAGTGTATGGGTTCCTTAGAGAGGTTTGAATGGTGGTGTGGAGTCTACATGCTGTAAGTGGGGGTAGGAGTGTACGGGTTCCTTAGAGAGGTTTGAATGGTGGTGTGGAGTCTACATGCTGTAAGTGGGGGTAGGAGTGTATGGGTTCCTTAGAGAGGTTTGAATGGTGGTGTGGAGTCTACATGCTGTAAGTGGGGGTAGGAGTGTATGGGTTCCTTAGAGAGGTTTGAATGGTGGTGTGGAGTCTACATGCTGTAAGTGGGGGTAGGAGTGTATGGGTTCCTTAGAGAGGTTTGAATGGTGGTGTGGAGTCTACATGCTGTAAGTGGGGGTAGGAGTGTACGGGTTCCTTAGAGAGGTTTGAATGGTGGTGTGGAGTCTACATGCTGTAAGTGGGTGTAGGAGTGTATGGGTTCCTTAGAGAGGTTTGAATGGTGGTGTGGAGTCTACATGCTGTAAGTGGGTGTAGGAGTGTACAGGTTCCTTAGAGAGGTTTGAATGGTGGTGTGGAGTCTACATGCTGTAAGTGGGGGTAGGAGTGTATGGGTTCCTTAGAGAGGTTTGAATGGTGGTGTGGAGTCTACATGCTGTAAGTGGGGGTAGGAGTGTATGGGTTCCTTAGAGAGGTTTGAATGGTGGTGTGGAGTCTACATGCTGTAAGTGGGTGTAGGAGTGTATGGGTTCCTTAGAGAGGTTTGAATGGTGGTGTGGAGTCTACATGCTGTAAGTGGGGGTAGGAGTGTATGGGTTCCTTAGAGAGGTTTGAATGGTGGTGTGGAGTCTACATGCTGTAAGTGGGTGTAGGAGTGTACAGGGTTCCTTAGAGAGGTTTGAATGGTGGTGTGGAGTCTACATGCTGTAAGTGGGGGTAGGAGTGTATGGGTTCCTTAGAGAGGTTTGAATGGTGGTGTGGAGTCTACATGCTGTAAGTGGGTGTAGGAGTGTACAGGTTCCTTAGAGAGGTTTGAATGGTGGTGTGGAGTATACATGCTGTAAGTGGGTGTAGGAGTGTACAGGTTCCTTAGAGAGGTTTGAATGGTGGTGTGGAGTCTACATGCTGTAAGTGGGTGTAGGAGTGTATGGGTTCCTTAGAGAGGTTTGAATGGTGGTGTGGAGTCTACATGCTGTAAGTGGGTGTAGGAGTGTACAGGTTCCTTAGAGAGGTTTGAATGGTGGTGTGGAGTCTACATGCTGTAAGTGGGTGTAGGAGTGTACAGGTTCCTTAGAGAGGTTTGAATGGTGGTGTGGAGTCTACATGCTGTAAGTGGGTGTAGGAGTGTACGGGTTCCTTAGAGAGGTTTGAATGGTGGTGTGGAGTCTACATGCTGTAAGTGGGGGTAGGAGTGTATGGGTTCCTTAGAGAGGTTTGAATGGTGATGTGGAGTCTACATGCTGTAAGTGGGTGTAGGAGTGTATGGGTTCCTTAGAGAGGTTTGAATGGTGGTGTGGAGTCTACATGCTGTAAGTGGGGGTAGGAGTGTACAGGTTCCTTAGAGAGGTTTGAATGGTGGTGTGGAGTCTACATGCTGTAACTGGGTGTAGGAGTGTATGGGTTCCTTAGAGAGGTTCGAAGTGGTGATGTGGAGTCTACATGCTGTAAGTGGGGGTAGGAGTGTATGGGTTCCTTAGAGAGGTTTGAATGGTGGTGTGGAGTCTACATGCTGTAAGTGGGGGTAGGAGTGTACAGGTTCCTTAGAGAGGTTTGAATGGTGGTGTGGAGTCTACATGCTGTAAGTGGGTGTAGGAGTGTACGGGTTCCTTAGAGAGGTTCGAAGTGGTGATGTGGAGTCTACATGCTGTAAGTGGGGGTAGGAGTGTATGGGTTCCTTAGAGAGGTTTGAATGGTGGTGTGGAGTCTACATGCTGTAAGTGGGTGTAGGAGTGTACGGGTTCCTTAGAGAGGTTTGAATGGTGGTGTGGAGTCTACATGCTGTAACTGGGTGTAGGAGTCTACATGCTGTAAGTGGGTGTAGGAGTGTACAGGTTCCTTAGGAAGGTTTGAATGGCGATGTGTAGTCTACATGCTGTATGTGGGTGTAGGAGTGTACAGGTTCCTTATTGTGCAGTCACACTACGATGACAAGGGTGACGAGTGACCAACGAGTTGGATTTTCTAAAAACCCGACGACATATGCAAATTCGGGGCCAAGTTGGACGACATCCGGACCACAGCCCGGGATGGTCGACGTGGGTGAAACGTCATTGGAACGAGAGAGGACGTAGAAGATGTGTGGATTGGTTGTTGGTTGGTTGTTCTTGGTTGGTTGGTTGTTTGGTTGTTGGTTGGTTGGTTGGTTGGTTGGCTCTCTGTGTGTGTCTGTGTCTCTCTGTCTGTCTCTCCGTCTGTCTCTGTCCATCCATCCCTCCGTCTCTCTGTCTGTGTGTGTCTGTGTGTATGTATGTGTATGTGTCTGTGTGGGTGTCTGCGTGTGTATGTGTATGACACACAGACACACACACACAGACAAACACAGACAGACACATACACACGCAGACACACACATACATACACACACAGACACACACATACACACACAGACACACACAGACACACACAGACAGACACATACACACACAGACACATACACACACATACACACACAGACATACACATACAGACACACAGACAGACACATACACAGACAGACACACACACATACACACACATACAGACACACACACACAGACACACATGGACACACACACAGAGACACACAGACATACACACAGACACACACATACAGACACAGACACACGGATGCACACACAGAGACACCCACACAGACACATACACACAGAGACACATACACACACAGACAGAGAGACGGAGGGATGGACGGGCAGACAGACAGACGGAGAGACAGACATACACAGACACACACACAGACACAACCAACCAACAAACAGCCAACAACCAACCAACCAACAACCAATCCGCAACCAACCAACAACCAACCAACCAACAACCATCCAGACGACGTGGTCATAACGAGAGCCTAACGATGTGACCGAGAGCATAATGAGAGCCTAACAACGTGACCGAGAGCGCGACGAGTACGTAACGGCAGCGACGACAGCGTAACGTGACCATGACGTGACCGGGATGAGTTCTGAACTCGTCGAGCTACGTCCAACTTTTTCAACATGTCCAAAACCTCGATGGCTTGCCGACGAGAGTGGACGAGTTGCGACGACGGCGTAACGAGACCGTAACGAGATTCGAACGAGATCCGACGAGTTCTCAAAAGTCCAACTCGTTGGTCACTCGTTGCCCTTGTCGTCGTAGTGTGACTGCAACATTAGGGAGGTTTGAATGGTGATGTGGAGTCTACATGCTGTAAGTGGGTGTAGGAGTGTACGGGTTCCTTACGGAGGTTTGAAGTGGTGATGTGGAGTCTATGTGCTGTAAGTGGGTGTAGTAGTTATGGGGTTCCTTAGGGAGGTTTGAATGGTGATGTGGAGTCTACGTGCTGTAAGTGGGTGTAGGAGTCTACGTGCTGTAAGTGGGTGTAGGAGTCTACGTGCTGTAAGTGGGTTTAGGAGTCTACGTGCTGTAAGTGGGTGGAGGAGTTCAATTACCTTATTTTATTCCCATTTTCATTATTTATGATAGTTCATAGCAAACATAGAAAATAGATATAATTTATGTCATTTTATCCATTTGAAGGAAGTTCTTGTTGACATATTTGACATTTTCTGTATTTAGATCTAGGCATGGCTAATTTAGAACTATGGTAAGAGAAATCTTTTTCTCAAGAATAGAGAACGGGTGGGGCTTGGCTGTCATTGAATACAAGTGTTTTTACCAAGTTCTTGTTAACATATTTGATATTTCAGTTATATATAAGTATAGATTTAGGCAGATATTAGTTGCTACTGTAGCTGTCACATGTGTTCATATTGCCAATCAGGGGCCATATTCATGAGCTCGGGGTAGCGCTACCCTGAGGCTGTAACCGGGGGGTACGCTACCCCCCCGGCTAACGGCGGAAAATCCGTATTCATGAGCTCGGGGTAGCACTATCCGGAGGGTACGCTACCCCAATTTCGACCCAGGGGTAAGCCACTATCCCGAGGGGATAGTGAGTGTGTGTGGTTCTGAATCTATTCAATGCGATCATATTTGATAGATTTAAATACGCAATAAGTGAAATTTATTCAAATTAACCCTAAATCCGAAGCAAAATTAACACTGACGCCGTAACGGCGGCGATATTACTATTTTCGAATCGACGAATGTAAAGTACACAATCGGCGCAAAAATGGCCGCCGCCGAATCGGCGTGAATTCTTATGCCCAAATCTATTCATGCTGTCATATTTAACAGAATTACATACGCAATAAGTGAAATTTATTCAAATTAACCCTAAATCCGAAGCAAAATTAACACTGACGCCGTAACGGCGTCGATATTAATATTTTCGAATCGCCGAATGTAAAGTACACAACGCAGCGACTGGAGGGAATTCCCAAATCTATAAATAATCGAACGGGTAGCTATCCGCACCGGCTAGTGCATTGGTGAATACCCATTGACCCAATTAATCTCCTCCGTTAACCCACGGGATACCTACCCAACGGTTAAGCCTACCCTCCGGCTAAGCGTACCCCGAGCTCATGAATATGGCCCCAGGAAGCATCACACACTGTGTTGACATATGTATGTATGTACCCAGCTCTATTGACATGCCTGTGTACATGCCCACTGTGTTGACATACATGTGTACGCACCCACTGTGTTGACATACCTGTGTACATGCCCGCTGTGTTGACATACCTGTGTACATGCCACCTGTGTTGACATACATGTGTACATGCCCACTGTGTTGACATACCTGTGTACATGCCCACTGTGTTGACATACATGTGTACATGCCCACTGTGTTGACATACCTGTGTACATGCCCACTGTGTTGACATACATGTGTACATGCCCACTGTGTTGACATACATGTGTACATGCCCTCCGTGTTGACATACCTTGCACATGCCCACTGTGTTGACATACCTGTGTACATGCCCACTCTGTTGACATACCTGTGTGCATGCCCACTGTGTTGACATGCCCACTGTGTTGACATACCTTTGTACATGCCCACTATGTATCAGACGGGATGGTCGAATGAGTTAGATCGTCCGTCTCCCTTGTTAGTAGATCGTGCGCTCGTGGGTTCGAATCCTGGTCGAGTCAAACCAATGACTTAAAATTTGATACCTGTTGCTTCCTAGCCAGGTGCTTGGCATTATTAGGACAGGGCAAGGAATGGTGTGCTCAGTGTCAGGATAATGTGACTGAGTGGGATACCGGGTCATGGTGCCGGCGGCCTGGTTTCCCAGTGGAACAGCACTATAAAGTCGCCATGAGTGCGCACTGTCACAAGTCGGTGCCCGTCCTAATATGACCTTAGATGTTGCTAGGACATTTAAAAAAACAAAAAAAACAAAAAAAACTGCCCACTATGTTGACATACATGTGTACATGCCCAATTTGCTGACATCCTGTGTACATGCCCACTGTGTTGCCATACCCACTGTGTTGACATACCTGTGTACATGCCCACTGTGTTGCCATACCCACTGTGTTGACATACCTGTGTACATGCCCACTCTGTTGCCATACCCACTGTGTTGACATACCTGTGTACATGCCCACTGTGTTGACATGCCCACTGTGTTGACATACCTGTGTACATCCCCACTGTGTGTAATTCCCCACTGTGTTGACATACCTTTGTACATGCCCACTATGTTGACATACATGTGTACATGCCGACTGTGTTGACAGACTGTACATCCGGCAGCTGTGTGCACATCTTCCAGCTGTTCAGCTTTCCAAGCTGTCTCAAACTCTCAAACTACACTCAATCGATTTCGTTAAATAGTTTGAGATCAGTCCATCAGAGTTAAGCTTTGTAACCTGAACTGCAGCAAGAGACTTAGTTATGTATTACATCAGAACATTCTGTTTTTATTATTATTTTAAAATAAAAATTCCACAATAGTTTACGTTGGATTCATCTTTTTATTTTAGATGAAGCAAAACACTCCTGTTTTGACTTTGTGTGTGTGCGAATTTCTTAACTGAATCAACAATGAAAAGTCATTTTTAGATAGTTTTGACTCAGAAAACGTACGATTTTGTTCTCTAGGTTTAATATGTGCTTTGGTTTAGTTTATATGTACAAACATAATGCTATGTTGAATGAACACTATTCTAGTACCATTGTCGTTATTCTTTAGTCAAGGTCATCAACTATAGAGTCATACTATGACCTAGTTGGAATTGTTAATATTGCCGTTAGTTAACAACCATATTGATGTTAGACGCGTCTCATTACTACATGTCGAAATACAGTCGTGCTGGTAAAAGTACTATTAGTTCAATTAGAAGAGAATTACTGAGGTTAAAATAACACATACATGTCCAAGTGTGTGAACATTTGTTTTCACGATTCGCCTTATCCGCAAGCCAACTGTCAGATACTGTATGACAACTCTCCTGGCACTAATGAAGCCACCTGTCAGACACTATTTAAACTCCTGATACTAATGAAGCCAAATGTCAGGCATGCTGTATGAAAACTGCCCTGATACTATTGAAGCCAACTGTCAGACACGTATGGAAACTCTCATTGCACTAATGAAGTCAACTGTCAGACAAGCTGTATGTATACTCCTGATACTAATGATGTCAACTGTCAGACACTGGATGTATACTCCTAATACTAATGAAGTCAACTGTCAGACACACTGTATGTATACTCCTGATACTAATGACGTCAACTGTCAGACACTGTATACTCATGGCACTAATGAAGTCAACTGTCAGACACGCTGTTTGTATACTACTGAAACTAATGAAGTCAACTGTCAGACATGCTGTATGGAAACTCTCCCAGTACTAATGAAACCAACTGTCAGACACACTGTATGTATACTCCTGATACTAATGACGTCAACTGTCAGACACAGTATACTCATGGCACTAATGAAGTCAACTGTCAGACACACTGTTTGTATACTACTGACACTAATGAAGTCAACTGTCATACATGCTGTATGGAAACTCTCCCAGTACTAATGAAACCAACTGTCAGGTGCTGTTCTCTGATCTACATACAAGCCAGCAATGGAGCCACGTGCTGTATCAATCAGGCAATCAATCAATAGGATACAGGTATAATAGGGCTTGGACCTGTTAGCCGCTGTTAATTAATACAAATCGAGACAGTTCTTAAGATCTGGTGGATTGTAGCAATATGTCACTGGCTCCAAGATGTATGTAATGCTTGACCAGTATGCATCCAGTCGGGTCTTTAAATAGTTCACTGTCTGTGCTGCTATGACACTCTCCGGCCAGTCATTCCACAGGTCAACCTAAAGCCGAAAAAGCTGTTCAGCCCCTGATACTAATACAAGTTGGAGGGCTGCTGTCAGGTACTGTGACAATGCCCTGACACTGGTACAGTGAGGGAGCATCCCGTTACTAACACAGGGGCTGCTGTCAGGTACTCTGACAGTGCCCTGTCACTGGTACCGTGAGGGAGCAGCCCATCACTAACACAGGGGCTGCTGTCAGGTACTGTGACAATGCCCTGACACTGGTACAGTGAGGGAGCAGCCCATTACTAACACAGGGGCTGCTGTCAGGTACTGTGACAATGCCCTGACACTGGTACAGTGAGGGAGCAGCCCATTACTAACACAGGGGCTGCTGTCAGGTACTGTGACAATGCCCTGACACTGGTACAGTGAGGGAGCAGCCCGTTACTAACACAGGGGCTGCTGTCAGGTACTGTGACAATGCCCTGACACTGGTACAGTGAGGGAGCAGCCCATCACTAACACAGGGGCTGCTGTCAGGTACTGTGACAATGCCCTGACACTGGTACAGTGAGGGAGCAGCCCGTTACTAACACAGGGGCTGCTGTCAGGTACTGTGCCAGTGCCCTGTCACTGGTACCGTGAGGGAGCAGCCCATTACTAACACAGGGGCTGCTGTCAGGTACTGTGACAGTGCCCTGTCACTGGTACCGTGAGGGAGCAGCCCATCACTAACACAGGGGCTGCTGTCAGGTACTGTGACAGTGCCCTGTCAGTGGTACAGTGAGGGAGCAGCCCGTCACTAACACAGGGGCTGCTGTCAGGTACTGTGACAGTGCCCTGACACTGGTGCCTGTCACTGACACCGGGTAGTGAGTGTCGGCGGGCCGGGGCGCCCTAACAGATGGACTCGATGGGGCTGAGTGGGGTTGAGGGCACCTCGTGGCGCCTGGCTCGCCCCGCCACCCGGCGCCAGGCGATCCGGGCGCCAGCGCGCGCCTTGTGGTAGAGGGTCAGGTAGCCGGCCTGCATGGCCGACATGCGCACACTGTACGTGAGCGGGTTGGCGGTGGCTAGCAGCAGCACGCACACCTGGCACACACCGAGCTCGACGAGCAGGCCGGTGGGCAGGTCGGGGCCCGTCTGCACGAACTTGGTGACTAGGTAGGGCAGCCACACGAGCAGGCAGCACGAGGCCATCACGACGCCAGTCACCACCCCGCGCGTCGACCGGCGTGCCCCGCCCGGCGCCCTGCCCGGCACTCCGCCCCGCTGCAGGTGGAGCAGGATGCGCGCGTACACGAGGCCCGACACGACGGCCATGGTGCACAGCAACGCGGCCGACATGCACAGCGCCAGCCGGGTGTTGTGCAGCACCTGGGTGCAGAAGGACAGGCCGGGGTCGGGGTGCGTCAGCACGGCCAGGAAGTGTACGTGGGCGCCCGCCATGGCCGCCATCCAGATGAGGTTGATGGTGATCCAGAGGCGCTTCTGTGTGACGATCTTGGTGTAGTTGAGCGGGCGGAAGGTGGCGATGTTGTGTACGAGGGCGAGGCCGAGCAGTGTGAGCACGCTCGCGTTGTGGCTGGTGAGCAGCAGCGCCGTGTGGATCTCGTCCTGGCACGAGCTGTGCGGGAAGTACGCCGTCATGACGGCCCACGGCGCCAACATGTCGCTGAACGCCAGGCTTGTCAGAAGCTGCAGGGGCGGCGTCAGTCTGGTGACTAGGCCGTACATGACTCCCAGCGTCGTGCAGTTCACCACCAGGGCGGCCACGGTCAGCGCAGTGTGCAGCACCTGCAGCGTTAGACCCGCGCCGTCCGGCACCGGAGACCAGGCGGGACCAGGCACCGGGGACCAGGCGGACGGGGAGCCGGCCCAAGAAGCGCCACCTCGCGTCTCATGTGGTCGCACAATGGGCTGGCCGCCAGGGCCACTGACCGCCACGATGACCTGATCATGTGATATGCTGGGTAGAAGCGTGACGTTGATGATGGTGGACAAGGCGGCCATGGTGACCTCCGGGTCACGGGGACTGAGGGCTGTGGTCAGGTTCAACGCCAGATGGAGACCGGCAGCCATATTTCTTACAGGCTACCAGTACAGTGCAGGCTGGTAACGTTGGTAATGTCCTCCTGTACTCTGTACAATGCAGACTGTTAATGTTGGTAATGTCCTCCTGTACCCAGTGCAGTGCAGACTTTTAACATGGGTAATGTCCTCCTGTACTCTGTACAGGGCGCACTGTGTTAATGTGGCTAATGTCCTCATGTACCCAGTACAGTGGAAGCTGTTAACGTGGGTAATCTCCTCCCATACCGTGTATAGTGCAGACTGGTGTTAATGTGGGTAATGTCCTCCTGTGCTCTGTACAATGCAGATTGTTAACATGGGTAATGTCTTCACATACTCTGTACAGTGCAGACTGTTAACGTGGGTAATGTCCTCCTGTACCCTGTACAGTGCAGACTGTAATTGTGGGTAATGTCCTCCCATACCCTGTACAGTGCAGACTGTTAACGTGGGTAATGTCCTCCTGTACCCTGTACAGTGCAGACTGTTAATGTGGGAAATGTCCTCCCATACCCAGTACAGTGCAGGCTGTTAACGTGGGTAATGTCCTCATGTAGCCTGTATAGTGCAGACTGTTAACGTTGGTAATGTCCTCCCATACCCTGTACAGTGCAGAATGTAATTGTTGGTAATGTCCTCCTGTACTCTGTACAATGCAGATTATTAACGTGGGTTATGTCTTCAAATACCCTGTACAGTGCAGACTGTTAATGTGGGTAATGTCCTCCTGTACTCTGTACAGGGAACACTGTGTTACTGTGAGTAATGTCCTCCCGTACCCTGTACAGTGGAGGCTGTTAATGTCGGTAATGTCCTCATGTACCCTGTATAGTGCAGACTGGTGTTAATGTGGGTAATATCCTCACGTACCCAGTACAGTGCAGACTGTTGACGAGGGTAATGTCCTCACGTACCCTGTACAGTGCAGACTGTAAATGTGGATAATGTCCTCACATACCCTGTACAGTGCAGACTGCTAACGTGGGTAATGTCCTCCCATACGCTGTACAGTGCAGACTGTTACCGTTGGTAATGTCCTCCCGTACCCTGTACAGTGCAGACTGTTAATGTGGGTAATGTCCTCCTGTACAGTGCAGACTGTTAACATGGGTAATGTCCTCCCGTACCCAGTACAGTGCAGACTGTTAACATGGGCAATGTCCTCCCGTACCCTGTACAGTGCAGACTGTTACCATTGGTAATGTGCTCCAGTACCCTGTACAGTGCAGACTGTTAATGTGGATAATGTCTTCCCATACCCAGTACAGTGCAGACTGTTAACATGGGTAATGTCCTCCCATACCCTGTACAGTGCAGACTGTTAATGTGGGTAATGTCCTCCTGTACAGTGCAGACTGTTAATGTGGGTAATGTCCTCCCGTACCCAGTACAGTGCAGACTGTTAATGTAGGTAATGTCCTCCTGTACCCAGTACAGTGCAGACTGTTAACGTGGGTAATTTCCTCCCGTACCCAGTACAGTGCAGACTGTTAATGTAGGTAATGTCCTCCTGTACAGTGCAGACTGTTAATGTGGGTAATGTCCTCCCATACCCAGTACAGTGCAGACTGTTAATGTGGGTAATGTCCTCCTGTACCCAGTACAGTGCAGACTTAGCGTGGGTAATGTCCTCCCGTACCCTGTACAGTGCAGACTGTTTATGTGGGTAATGTCCTCCCGTACCCAGTACAGTGCAGACTGTTAACATGGGTAATGTCCTCCCGTACCCTGTACAGTGCAGACTGTTAATGTGGGTAATATCCTTCTGTACAGTGCAGACTGTTAATGTGGGTAATGTCCTCCCATACCCAGTACAGTGCATAATGTTAACATGGGTAATGTCCTCCCATACCCTGTACAGTGCAGACTGTTAATGTGGGTAATATCCTCCTGTACAGTGCAGACTGTTAATGTGGGTAATGTCCTCCCATACCCAGTACAGTGCATACTGTTAACATGGGTAATGTCCTCCCGTACCCTGTACAGTGCAGACTGTTAATGTGGGTAATATCCTCCTGTACAGTGCAGACTGTTAATGTGGGTAATGTCCTCCCATACCCAGTACAGTGCATACTGTTAACATGGGTAATGTCCTCCTGTACAGTGCAGACTCTTAATGTTGGTAATGTCCTCCCATACCCAGTACAGTGCATACTGTTAACATGGGTAATGTCCTCCTGTACAGTGCAGACTGTTAATGTGGGTAATGTCCTCCCATACCCAGTACAGTGCATACTGTTAACATGGGTAATGTCCTCCCGTACCCAGTACAGTGCAGACTGTTAATGTGGGTAATGTCCTCCTGTACCCAGTACAGTGCATACTGTTAATGTGGGTAATGTCCTCCTATACCCAGTACAGTGCATACTGTTAACATGGGTAATGTCCTCCTGTACAGTGCAGACTCTTAATGTTGGTAATATCCTCCCATACCCAGTACAGTGCAGACTGTTAATGTGGGTAATGTCCTCCTGTACAGTGCAGACTGTTAACGTTGGTAATGTCCTCGTGTACCCTGTACAATGCAGACTGTTAATGTGGATAATGTCCTCCCATACCCAGTACAGTGCAGACTGTTAACGTTGGTAATGTCCTCCTGTACAGTGCAGACTGTTAACATTGGTAATGTCCTCCTGTACCCTGTACAGTGCAGACTGTTAACGTGGGTAATGTCATCCCGTACCCATTAGAGTGCAGACTGTTAACGTGGGTAATGTCCTCCTGTACAGTGCAGACTGTTAACGTTGGTAATGTCCTCCTGTACCCTGTACAGTGCAGACTGTTAATGTGGGTAATGTCCTCCCATACCCTGTACAGTGCAGACTGTTACCATTGGTAATGTCCTCCCGTACCCTGTACAGTGCAGACTGTTAATGTTGGTAATGTCCTTGCAGACTGTTAATGTTGGTAATGTCCTCCCATACCCAGTACAGTGCAGACTGTTTAACATGGGTAATGTCCTCACTCCTCAACCTCCAAGTTCACAGATGCCAGCCACCATTCTGTCGCGCCGTCACTAACCGGAAGTATTGGCGCAGTTAGAGCCAGTTGCGCCTCATAGCGGCGAGTTGTGGTGGTGACCCGACAGGCAGCGGCAACCAATCAATGGCGGCCTGCATGAATGCTGCGGCTGCTCGTGGCCGGGCGGGTGGGGTGCCGCTGGTGGCCTGGCGGGCGGGTGGGCGGCGTGCCGCTGGTGGCCGAGCGGGCCGCTCGTGGGCAGGGTGGGGGTGGGGGGGGGGCGCTGGTGGCCAGGGGGGGGGGGGGGGCGCTGGTGGCCAGGGGGCGGGGCGGCGGGGGGGGGGTGGCGCTGGTGGCCAGGTGGTGGCCTTGGTTTGGTCAGTTAGATCTGAAATGTAAGCGATATATATATATGTTAGTATGTGTATGTACCCGGGAGTGTGGTCCCTTCACCCCCCCCCCCTCCCCTCAATAGTGAGGTGGGTGGGTGGGGGTGGGGGGGGGGGGGGGGGGCTTACTAAGGCCTTAAGGCCTTCAGGCCTTAGCAGTTCAGTCAATGAGAGTCTTGCTTTTATACAGCCAGAATAGGAAGAATTGGGAAAATTGGCAAAGTCACTGAATCACAGCTTGCTGTGTCCCCCCACTGTCCTAATTAGTAACCTTAGTAACCATAGTAACCCCCCTACCATCCCACACACTGTCCTAATTAGTAATCATAATAACCATAATTACCCCACTACTATCCCCCCACAGTGTCCTAATTATTAACCATAGTAACCCCCTACCATCCATATAGCTGTTTGTGAGTACGAGTTATATCAGGATGGCGTCCCTTTATAGTTCTGCCTCACTCAGTTACATGGTACCCCACTCAGATACATTATGTTGACACTCAGCTAACTAGATCTGCCCGTGTCCTAGTCGTGCCAAATACCTGACCTGGTAGTAACAGGAATCAATTCCTTTGCTTCACTCGGGCTGGGATAAAACTCACGGTTTTCACAAAGTAAGGGCCTGCCCTACCCACTACGCCAGCTGTCCCATTGCGTGCTACTGAATGGTTCAAAGTTAAAGTAGGTCTACATGAGGATACGCTAAGCCATGTCCCATGTTTGTAGCTAGGAGACACATTAGTCTTTGGTGATATGTGAGAAGTGTGCCTGGCAGCGCAGATCACAGTCGATTTACTGCCTACTCGGTATCCTGTGACTGACCAAGGCAGTCCTCAGGCCTGCACGATCTCTACAGTCTCAAAGGGTTCTAGTAAACAAAGCCAGCCCTGCCCTGGCAACGTGCATTTACCATTCTCTGGAATAGGATCCAACAAGAAAAGTAACAAATGACTATCACAAGACTTACTTAATGACCCTGTCACATTATGATGTATCTCATCAGCGTGCCACCAATGCGGAAAATCACTTTTTTACGTCAAGATACGTCAAACTTTTCGGCACAGGAGGAAACATAGTCGGCGTAAGCGTAGCATGCACCCGACGTTGTGGTAACGTATGTCGACGCGTGAGAAAAGAAACAAAAAATGTTTGGTGCAATGTGGGGCTAATGAGCCTGTCGCGCGCGCAGCATGTACCTAGCATTGGCATAACATCCTCCCAATGTTCCGCTGGCGACCGGCTGACGTGGTGCACGACATATGAGATCGTAGTGCCAGCGGGTGAGCGATGCCTGTCCAACGACACTCTCGCACGTTTCGGTGTTGCGCCAGCGTTGCACCCATCATGCGCGACGTTGGCTCAACGCGTTAGTAACATTTCCCGACGTGCGGGGGGCAGTCGACCCACCCGCGCCTTGGGTATAAATAAGGCTGGTGTCTGGCTTTATCCTCACAACTCATCCAGCATGTCAGGGAAGAAGACCTCATCAGCACATAGCCAGTCTGGCCAGGGACGTGGCAAAGGGAAAGGGAAAGGCAGGAAGAGGATGACGGAGGAGACATCACCATCTCCACCACAATCTCCAGCATCTCCTCCTGCGCCATCTAGCCAGCCTGCACAGACGATGGAGATGCAGCCCACGACTCCGTCGCCTCCTCGGTCACGCCCCTCGCCCATTGCCTCCACCTCATCAGACACGCAGCAGGGGGGAACCAAGAGGAGGGTGAGGAAGTGCGACTGCACTCTGACTGCAGCAGACGAGGAGCTGATGCTGGAGTTCCTGCTGGAGTTCCTGCATGACAACCCCGTCATATGGAACGTCAGGATGAGTGACTACAGGATGAGTGACTACAGGCGGCCGGACAAAAAAGGGAAAATTTGGCAGGACCAGGCCGAAAGGGTGGGCAAAACTGCGGCCCATCTCCAGGGCTGGTTCAAGTCCCCACACGACTGCAACACGCGGCTGCACAAGAAAAAGAGCTGTGACGGGGCTCCCCTGCGCACCGAGAGGGAGCAATGGATATTGGACAAGTTTGGGTTCCTGAGTTCAGTCATCAGGCACCTGAGCCCTGCAGAACTGTAAGTACTATATATTTTACTGACATTATAACTTGCAATTATGTGGATTTTATTCCTTATACACCTCGTTCAGGATAAATCTATGTATTTATTTTAATGGCATCATGATTTGCAATGATGTGCATTTCATTCATTATAGACCTCATTCAGGATGCATCTATGTATATATTGTAATAGCATTATAATTTCCAATGATGTTTTTTTTTTGTATTCTTTACCTCACTTTGCCAAATCAATTTGTATTCATGTTACTTATGGTGCTTTATTATTGTGTCTTGCAGGTGTTTGCCACCATAAACACAGCTCCGGGCGATCTGGGGGCTGCAGAGTCAGCCTGCGGCGATCTCCAGATCGGGATCGACGACCAGCTGGGAAGACCCCCAGCTGCGGCCCGAGGCAGAGCGAAGGAGGACAGGAGTCTGCTGACAACTCTCCAGCAGCGCGTCGATCGATCGGGGGAGTTGCTGGAGAACCTGCAGCCCGTTCCAGCACGGCCCATGACAGTGGTGGGGGCATTTGGCAACTTCGTCAGGGACGCGATGGAGACTATGTCCAAGGCCCAAGCCACGAAGGCGCTGGCGTGGATTTGTCGTATCCTGACGGAGGTTCTCGATGAAGACAGCGAAAGGAGTCGCCCACATGTGGATCGGGCCAGGTCCACCCCCTCCATGGCGTGTCCTGTGCGACCCCCTTTGGCGAAGTCATGGCAGTCAACGTCCTCGCATGCGTCCTCCTGTCTGTCGCCCAGCGAAATGTACCAGCCGCATCCCCACCAGTGGAGACACCAACCACCACCAGGATCACCATGGGCCTCACAGAGCCAAGACTATATGCACTCGTACATGCTGCAGCCGGTGGTGCCTGCGCCACCGGTGGTGCTGCACCAGCCAATGGGACCGCCACAGCCCCAGCCGGCGGGGAGGTACAGCAACCGGTACTGCAGCCACAGGCTCTGTTTGCCCACCAGCCCATGGGTCCGCCTCCACTGCTGGGGATGCCTTCACCAACAGCCACACGTCCAGCACCAGCAGCACCCCCGCAACCGAGCGGCAGTGTATAAGTAATCCTCACTACCCAATTTAAGAACTGACATGTAAATCTGTCAGTGTATAAGTAATCATCCCCACCCAATTTATTAAACTGACATGTAAATTTGTCAGTCTGTATATAATTGGGGCCAAAAAAACATTAAACAAACCTACCCCACCCAAATTAATAAATGACATTTTAAGGTTGTTCCGGTATCAACAACCGATATTGATACCCTTTATTTAAACCAATAGAACTAAGACATTTTTTTACATACAGATATCATAGTAAATATCACAAATGACAGAGATCACAGTACAATAACTTCACAGTCCAAAGACATCACTAGATCATATTGTCCTGCCATTCAACGGAACCGGCTGGGGAGTTGGTCCAGTCCTTGAGGAGATTCCGCTGCTCCTTTCCTGCCCTGGAGCCAGTGTTCATACCAGGTACGTGAGCGTGTAGGTCTGGCAGGTTTAGGCCCTCTCTCCATGATCCGGGGATAACGTTGTGGTGGCCATTCTCTTCACGGTCTAGCTGCTGATTCTGGAGCAAGGGATATTGCGTCCTCATCATGTTGTGTAGGATGATGCACGTGGTGATGATCAACTTCATGGTGGAGGGGAGGTGCTGCATCATGCTGAGCAGAACCTGGAATCGGTTTGCCAGGATGCCAAAAGCATTCTCGACGACTCTCCTAGCTTGGGAAATCGTGTAGTTGAAGATGCGTTCCTCATGCATCATACCCCTCCGGCTGTACGGCTTCATCATTGTCGGGCGTAGGGCGAAGGCATCATCACCGATCCTGAAGTAGGGTACAGCGTCCTGGCCGTTCACAATCGGTTCGCTGGCAGGGATGCCTGCCTTCAGCTCAGAGTCATTGAAAACCTGCGCGTCTGATGCCGAACCCGTTCCACCGACATCTGCCCAGATGAATTTGTAGTCTGCATCAACGAGCGCCAGGAGAACTATGGAGTAGAATCCTAGAGTTCTAGTAGAGGGATCCACTCTTTGGGGGACACCGGCAGGCAATATGCTTCCCATCTAGTGCTCCGCATGTGTGGGGGAAGTTCCACCTCCCCATGACCTTGTCCGAGATGGCATGCCATCCATCAGGAGGCGTGGGGCAGGTCATCATCTCGTCAATGTATTCAGCGATGACTGCTTTACACACCTCTCTCACGTGATTGCGTGTTGTGGGGGACCCTCCACCCAAACTTCATGGAAGCATACCTGCTCCCAGAGGCTAGGTGATGCAGAGTGAGAGCAAGCTTCAGGCCAGGCTCGTGCGGCTCTTGGAAGGTTGTGTTCTTTTTAGTTATCCGAGGACCCACTCTGGCTAGTATCTCATCAAACATCTGGGGAGGCATCCGCATGAAGTTGATGAAAGATGCTGTGTCCTCATTACGGAGTTCCACCAGAAGCTGGTCATACAAACCAAACTGTCGCTTCCTCCGGATCCATGCTCTCATCCACATTCTCTTCAGTCGATATCGTCTCCTTCTGAGATGGTAATGTATTGATTGGTTAACATTATGGTGATGTTGGAGAATGACTAGTTGGTATTCGTCCAGGTGCCCTGCTGGGACATCCATCATCTCCGAAGAGCTGAGCTGTTCTGGTCAAACATGAAATCCGATCCCTATATATACTCAAACCCAAAATGCGCACCATACATTCGCTAAACGTTGATGGGTCGTTCACAGAACGCCCACCAACGTTAAGCGGGCGGCAGACGCGCGCCCTATACGTAAAAAATGGCGAGACACGGTGGAGAAACTGAATCGCGAGTCGGCCATACATTATGCATACTTTAGAACAACGTGATACATTGGTGTTATGTTGCCAACACGCTAACAGAACACTCCCCGTCACAGGAAAAAAATGTCACGTAACACAATGTCAGAACAACGTTCCTCCAATGCGCGTCTAACGTATCTCGATGACCCCCTAATGTTGCCATAACGTAGGCACCTGCGCGTTGTCGTACGTCGAAAGTTTTGCGCATGCACCTTAAGGGGCTGTCACATCACGACGCATCGCGCCGATGTATGTGATTTTTGGTCGTTATGCATTACGCGTGCGTTAGGCGCTCGTTGGTGTACGTCAATGTACGTTCGTCAATATACGGCGTCGCATGTCAGGGGGTGCAGTGTGGGAGGTGGTGCAGTGTGGGTGGGTGCGGGTGGTGATGTAGTGGATGGGTGCAGGAATGGGTGGGTGCAGGTGGTGGTGCAGTGTGGGAGGTGGTGCAGTGTGGGTGCGGGTGGGAGTGTAGTGGATGGATGCGGTGGTGGGTGCGGGAGGTGGTGCAGTGCGGGTGGTGGTGGAATGGATGGATGCAGGGGGTGGGTGGATGTGTGGCACAGTGTGGGAGGTGGTGCAGTGTGGGTGGGTGGGTGCGGGTGGTGGTGTAGTGGATGGGTGCCGGGGTGGGTGGATGAGGGTGGATGGGTGCGGGTGGTGTTTTTTGTTGTTGTTTTTTTTGTGATGAATTTATTTACCCTGCTCATAACGGATAAGTGTGTTAATACTTGTTTTCACTGCTGGGCAGCACTAGTCCAATTTGGTTCAAGTCTTTGGAATTTAGTTTTAGTAATAATTTAGGTTTTATTGCTTCATGTTTATGTTTTGTAACTGTAGATTGCAAACAGTCCAAAATCCAACTTTCACTATACTTTGTGTTAATCTATTTAAACATCATCTGTATTTCCAGGTAACATTATTTTTTTAGTAGTTTCTTAAACACTGATATGTTTTCTGCATTTTTTGTTGCAGCTGGCAGTGTATTCCAAATATTGCCACTCATATTAGGTACACTGTGATCATATGCACTGCATTTTGATTTTACCATTGCTAGTGACGGACCATCATTGCTTCTTGTGCACCTTGTTTGTAACCTCCTGGGTTTTTTTGGTTCAAGATTTGTTGTATGCATACAATTTTATGTGATCCTGTTGCCTGTTTTGGAGGAATTTTACTTGTGCCTTCTTATGCAGCTCGTGCATATTTTTAGTGCTCTATTTTGGATCCTCTGCAGTTTATATAGTCGCGCCTTACTACCTCCCGTGAAGATTATATCCCCATAGTTAAAATATGGTGCCACCATAGATTTGAAGACCTTGATGGCCATGCTTTCTGTCATGTAATAGCTAATCTTGGATAGTAACCAAATTTTGTGGTTTATTTTCGGGATAATGCCCTCTATGCATTCATTATAATTTAGGTGTTTATCTAGGGTTAGTCCCAAGTATTTATAGGTGTCAACTTGCTCTAGTAACTTCCCCCCCCCTAGTTCACACGTGTAATTTTTGTCAGGTTGTTTTGTTTGTGGTAAAGAAAACAGTCTTTGACTTTTTTACATTGATTGTTATTTTGTTGGCATTGCACCATGATTCAAGTTCTAGTAATTTATAATTTAGTCTTTTAATCACTTCTTGCTGTGACCTGGCTCGTATGTAGATGACCATATCATTTGCATAATGGTGAAGATTGGTTGTTTCCAGCCACTTCTCCAAGTCATTTATATATAGTATAAATAGTAACGGTCCAAGTACCGAGCCCTGAAGTACACCTACTTTGACAGGTTCTAATTCTGATACAGCAGGTCCCATTTTAGTGCACTGCATTCTATTTCTAAGGTAGCTGTTGACCCATTCTAGTGTTTTCCCTCTTATACCCATCTGCTTCAGTTTTTCCTTTAATATGGCATGTTCAACCGTATCAAAGGCTTTGCTGAAATCAATGAATGTTGCTCCTGTTATGTTGTTAAATATGTTGTCTATTAGTTCTGCAATTGTTTTTACTGTTGAGTGGTATTTGCAAAAACCACCTAGCCTTGTGTTCAGTATGTTGTGTAGCTCTAGATACTCATTGATATGTCGGTGATGAATTTTCTCTATAACCTTCCCTGGTATAGGTAGTATGGATATTGGTCTATAGTTCCCTACATCCTGTCTAACTCCGCTTTTGAATAATGGTGTTATGTTCGCAGTTTTCCAGCTTTCTATGAACTTCCCTTGTTTGAAGGATTCATTGAAGAGATGACAGATTATGTCTGGTACTCCTACAAATACATCTCTTATTATCTCACTTGATATATGTTTTAACCCACTGCCTTTGTTTGTGTCTAGAGCATTTGATATTTTTAGTGCCTCTTTTGTGTAAAGAACAAGACGACTCAACACCGCGAGGACTGATTCACAACTGCTTTATTAATAGATTTGGGCTTTACCACATTGACTACAATCACCTCACTACGGCCAGTTAGTCTCATGCCGCGATACTAACCAACCCACCAGCGATACCATATTCACATATATTACATCTCCCTTTTTTTTTATATATATGTATATATTTTTTTCTTTTTATATTTATATATACATATATGTTAAATCTTCAAACATCTTAACTAACACAATTGATTACAGTTCATTATTGTTCATGGGACATTTGATGCAATTTTGACAATTCATTGCTTGCTGAATATGCTTCTATCATTTATCTACATCTCATGTTGTAAGATATCAATTTAGTACAATTTAATTATTACATAAATTTTATATGTAACCTTTATACCATTATAACAATACTTATAGCCTATGTTGATAACTTGACTAGGAAGGCTTCACTTCGTGTGGTTAGTATGCACATATTGTAATGTGTGTTTTCAACAATGTGTTTAAATTTAAATAAGGAGCTTGAGCGGGGAGGACGGCAGGAAGGCGAATGGCTGAAGGAGGCCGGGCGGCGGTTTATAAGGGAAGGAGGCGGGGAGGTGAGAAAGCCGGGAGGGGGAGAGAGTGCGGAGGGGAGAAAGCCGAAGGGAGGATGACAGGGGAGGTGAGAGGGAGAAAGATTCCTAGAATCTTTTAGCATTGTTATCCCAGATCAAGTCTTGAGTTGTTCTGTAGTTTTCTTTGCACTTCTGACTGCCTTCGTTACTTCTTTTCTAGCTGCTATGTAGTTTTCCCTTTCCCTCTTCGCTATTGCTATTTGCAGCTATTTTCCCCAGTTTGTGTTTTTTTCTTATCAATTCTAGTGTGCGCTCATCTATCCATGGGTCTTGGTGCAGTGTGGGTGCGGGTGGTGTGGTGGTGGTGCACTGTGGGTGGTGGTGCAGTGGGTGGGTGCGGGTGGGTGGGTGGGCACAGGTGGTGGTGCAGTGTGGGTGGGTGGGTGCGGGTGGTGGTGCAGTGTGGGTGGGCCCAGGTGGTGGTGCAGTGTGGGAGGTGGTGCAGTGTGGGTGGGTGGGTGCGGGTGGTGGTGCAGTGGATGGGTGCGGGGGTGGGTGGGCGCAGTTGGTGGTGCAGTGGATGGCAGGGTGGGTGGTGGTGGTGGTGCAGTGTGAGTGCGGGGGATGGATGGTACAGTGTGGGTGCGGGTGGGGGGGCAGTGCAGATGGGTGGGTGCGGGTGCAGGGTTGGTGGGTGGATAGTGTTATACTTATAGTGATCAGTGTCCCCATGTGTAGATATAATGTTATAGTGGTCCGTGTCCCCGTGTGTACAGATAGTGTTATAGTGGTCCATGTGTACATATATTGTTATAGTGGTCCGTGTCCCCATGTGTACATAGAGTGTTATAGTGGTCTGTGTCCCCATGTGTACATCTAGTGTTATAGTGGTCCGGGTCCCCATGTGTACATAGAGTGTTATAGTGGTCTGTGTCCCCATGTGTACATCTAGTGTTATAGTGGTCTGTGTCCCCATGTGTACATATAGTGTTATTGTGGTCTGTGTCCCTGTATGTGGATATAGTGTTATTGTGGTTTGCGTCCCCGTGTGTACAAATTGTGGCACAGTGTCCACTGTGTGACCAGGCTGCCAGACTGCTGCTGATTTCTGCCTTGGTTGCTGGTTGCTACCTGCTGGTTGCTACCTGCTGGTTGCTGCCTGCTGGTTGCTGCCTGCTGCACGCCCCTCCCTTCCCCACACTTACCATTCTCCTCCCGGCGTCACCTAGCCTGCACTGACACTGAGAACCAGTCGCTGGTCATGTGACCGCCGCCCTCCATTAGGCGGCAGCCTTACAGAGTATCGCGCCGCCAGCCAATCAGCAACACTGACAAAACACGGTGCGGCATCACCTTTCTGTTTCCCCTCCAGTTCTAGTACATGGGGTAGTTTAGCGGACAGGAGCCTTTATAGGCTGTGGGCATGTGCGCCAGGTATTGATTGTGTGTGCTACAGGTGCTCCCTGCACGGGGCACAGGAACGGGGGGGGGGGGGGGGGCAGATGGGCGCGTTGACGTCCTTGACCGGTGAAATAGCACGAGTGACACGCACTCGTCAACCTATGAAAATACTCCAAAGCAAACCTGGTCTTTAAATGTTTATGCAGCTGGTCATTGCGCTACTTTTGTTGTGAATGTTGCCGCTGCTGCTTGTGGTGCTGCAGCAGCTTGTCATGCTGCAGCTGCTTGTCATGCTGCAGCTGCTTGTCGTGCTGCAGGTGCTTGTAGTGATGCAGCTGCTTGCGGTTGTGCAGCTGCTCATGCTGCAGCTGCTTGTCGTGCTGCAGCCGCTTGTGGGGCTGCAGCCGCTTGTGGTGGTGCAGCTGCTTGTGCTGGTGAAGTTGCTTGTGGTGCTGCAGCTGCTGCAGAAGGCGGCCCGTGCCCCTCCCTCCACCCCCCCCCCCCCCCCCCCCCGCCTTGATGCCTCGTGGTGGGTAAGCAACGTCTGACTCACACCTCAGGGGGTAATCGATTAAAGTTGCATAGTCCGATGAAAACATCAAATTTTCAAAACCAAAACACTTATATAGACATGATTCTACGTATTCACCTTTGATACTGGTACACTTATTAAGCATGTTTTGCTGCATAAAAGGTCGTAATAAGTCAATTTAACAGAACCTGTTACTACTGAAGTCTATGGTGCCAGAGTTTTGGCATGCTTGCCAATATTAATTTAGCATGTTTCAATGTAGCATGTTTAGCATGTAGCAAATATCTCCAAAGTTAGCCATTTAAAATATAAATTACTTCAAACTAAACTAATATAGACTATAATGATTAGCATAATGTATTTATCTCAGAAAATTACAGAAATTCAAAAGCATCGGACTATGCAACTTTAATCAACTCGGGTCACCCGAGCCACTTTTTGGCGCATGCGCATATCCTACATACTCGGGTCGAATAATCGAATACGCTTCTCCACGCTCGGGCATTAGGGCATTGCACTGACCAGTCTGTAGGGGAGTGTCTGATTGGCTGGCCGTGGGAGGTCCGGTCACCTGACCCCCTTTGGCCTATCATGACCACACAAGTCTCATTCTAATTAATTATTCAAGAAACTTCTCCAGACACACTGGAGAGGGATCCCTCTACTCCTGGCTATTGAGTGAGACAGACCTACTCTTGAGCAGGAGTATGGTGCTTCCCTTAATAGACTAAAGATTTGATTCATAAACCTCCTGGCTGGTTTTATGCACCTGGCTATGAATTGTAACCTTCCAGTAAGTCTGTGCAACTCCTTTTTGGTTACAAGGGCGCCTTCTGTCCACAGTTTACAGTCATCTAAAACGTCTTTCAATTTTTTTTTAGGTATTTTAATTTGCATCTTTTCGTATATATTATGTAGCCTAGCCATTGTAGACATAGTGTTGGGGGCGTGCATTTTTTGGGTGATAACTCTAATCCTAGGTGTTTAGTTAGTTTAAGAATGTCATCATATGCATTATTTGCCAGCACAGCTCTTAATGAGCAGGAAATTAAGAAGTAGGATACTAGTATAACCAGAGCTACTAAAGGCAAAAGCAGGTGTCGAGAAAAACCTAATTACAACACAGACAAGACAAACAGAAAGCTTACCATGACATCCGTGCCACAAAGCATTACATGTGAGTGAACGTATACAATATTTGAACCACAAAAACGAATGGAAATCGGAACAATAACACACGTAAACATGCAACTCGGTCGAGACAACCACATCCAGAATAGTGAAAACAAAACCGTATGCAGAAGCAGAACACTAATTATACGAGCACCGGAACCAATCAACAGTAAACCAAACCACATTACCACTAATGAAAGTATATTAGCACCTCAGAAACCAACTATATTGCCAATCGGCGGTTATGTGACCAGGGCCGCGTTCAGGGTCCGTCTCGGAGGTGCCTCGGCGACGTTTCGGCGATGCTTTTTGGCTTATGTCCATTCAGAGTGCGTCTCGGCGACGTCTCGGAGACGCCTCTCTTTTCAGACTGGAGATGAAAAGCACCTCGAAAATGGCCGCCACATTTAGTGCTTTCAGCCAATTACAGCACAGCTTGTCCATTGCAAATGGCCGCCGCCTATGGGGGCGGCCATTTTCGAGGCGACCAACTGCTGTTGTCGTTCAGACTAGCGTGACGTCACGGACGCCTCCGAGGCTCCTCCGAGACGGACCCTGAACGGGGCCCAGGTTTGGGAGGGCAATCAAACCGGTGAACCGTCTTGGGTACTAGACACGTAACGCATACAGTTAGATTTATGATACTAGTACAGCGGAGAGACGCAAAATATGCTTATGTACGTAGAGTAAGTAGTCTCCTATATTACCGGCCTTGGTCGTGTTCATGTGATACTTGCAAGTTGCCAAACGAACCAAAAAAAATAAAAATAAAAGGGCACACACAGAAGCCACTATTGATTCAAAGACATGCCATTTCTTGTATTGTGTACATGTTCTTCATTTATGTTCTCTCTTAACAAAAACAAAAAAAGAGAAAAAAAAGAAGTATTACTATAGTGATAAACGGATCCTAGTGAGATCACATAACTTAATCAGCACAAATTTGAACGCTGTGCATACTCTAATATTGTGTAACTGATATCGTCAGACGACATTTAATAACAAATAACTTACATATAGAACCCATGGACTGTTAGTATTTTGTAATGACCAGCTGTCCGTTCTAGGTCGAGTGCACATGGACCATTGTATGAACATTGTACGCGTAAAACATTGTATATGTTAATGTTGCTTTAATCCGTAAAAGGGAGATGTAGTGTATGTATAGCTAGCACGCCAAACCCAGCGAGAGGGGGTCATGTGGCACAGGTGACGTGGTGGATCGAGGATTGAATAAACGGCACTTAGCATTCAGATTTCTAAGTGTTTGTGTCTGTTACTTCACTACAGTGCGTGATGCTCGACGTGTGCGGTGATCAGTGGTGCTCAGTGGTGCGTTTTACTCCTCGTGACGGTATGCGCGTCTGTCTCCAGGGCTGCCCACCCCCAGCACTCTGCTGCCTCGCACCGCCCGATTTCAAGATGTAATTTGTACTGTCCCTTCTACGACTTTTATGATAAGCAGAATCAGTAACCATGTTGGTCTGTAGCCGGTAAAGAATCCGCCACTCAATATTGCAGCCTTAGCGGTTTTGTGTAGAACTGCACACTCAATATTGCAGCTCCAAGGGTTTGTGTCCCACAGAGATGTGTGTCATTGCACCAGGGCGCGGTACTCAGGCCCGTGTGTCATTACATCAGAGCCCGGTACTCAGGTCCTTGTGTCATTGTACCAGGGCGCGGTACTTGGGTCCGTGTGTCATTGCATCAGAGCCCGGTACTCAGGTCAGTGGGTCATTGCACCAGGGCACGGTACTCGAGCCCGTGTGGCATTGCACCACAGCCCGCTACACGGGTCTGTTTGTCATTGCACCCAGAGCCCGGTACTTGGGTCTGTGTCATTGCACCAGGGCCCGGTACTCGAGCCCGTGTGTCATTGCACCAGGGCCCGGTACTCAGGTCCATGTGTCGGTGCACCAGGGGCTGGTACATTGGTCTGTGTGTCATGGCAAAGGGCCTGGTACTGGGGTCTGGGTGTCATTGCACCAGAGTCCGGTACATGGGTCCGTATGCACGTACTCTGCCCATCACAAGTGTCCGAGGAGTCCTACTTGCATTGGGTGACGTTTTCTAACCGATGTTTTTCTGTCTTTCAGGGGGAACGATGACGTTCTGGAGATGGACTTTGAATCCGATAAACTGGATATTATAAACTCGGAACACCAGGAGCTCGACTTTGCAGGAGGCCTCATGTCCAGGCCTGTTCGTGAGCACATGCCCGAGTACCGCCGGTCTTTGCGGGTAAGGTGCCATCTACAGCCCTCTCACCTACTGATTGACTCGCTATGCACCGTCACACTGCACTACACACTCTGCACCACACACTCACCTACTGACTGACTCTCTATGCACTGTCACACTGCACTACACACTCTGCACCACACACTCACCTACTGACTAACTCCATACACCATCACACTGCACCACACACTCTGCACCACACACTCACCTACTGACTGACTCACTATGCACCGTCACACTGCACTCCACACTCTGCACCACACACTCACCTACTGACTGACTCTCTATGCACTGTCACACTGCACCACACACTGACCTACTGACTAACTCCATGCACCGTCACACTGCACTACACACTCTGCACCAGACACTCACCTACTGACTGACTCTCTATGCACTGTCACACTGCACCACACACTCTGCACCACACACTGACCTACTGACTAACTCCATGCACCGTCACACTGCACTACACACTCTGCACCACACACTCACCTACTGACTGACTCTCTATGCACCGTCACACTGCACCACACACTCACCTACTGACTGACTCTCTATGCACTGTCACACTGCACCACACACTCTGCACCACACACTCACCTACTGACTGACTCTCTATGCACCGTCACACTGCACTACACACTCTGCACCACACACTCACCTACTGACTGACTCTCTATGCACCGTCACACTGCACCACACACTCTGCACCACACACTCACCTACTGACTAACTCCATGCACTGTCACACTGCACTACACACTCTCCTACTGACTGACTCTCTATGCACTGTCACACTGCACCACACACTCTGCATCACAAACTCACCTACTGACTGACTCTCTATGCACCGTCACACTGCACCACACACTCTGCACCACACACTCCGCACCACACACTCTGCACCACACACTCACCTACTGACTAACTCTATGCACTGTCACACTGCACCACACACTCTGCACCACACACTCACCTACTGACTGACTCTATGCACCGTCACACTGCAGTACACACTCACCTACTGACTGACTCTCTATGCACCGTCACACTGCACCACACACTCTGCACCACACACTCACCTACTGACTGACTCTCTATGCACTGTCACACTGCACTACACACTCTGCACCACACACTCACCTACTGACTAACTCCATGCACTGTCACACTGCACCACACACTCACCTACTGACTGACTCTCTATGCACCGTCACAGTGCACCACACACTCACCTACTGACTGACTCTCTATGCACCATCACACTGCACCACACACTCTCCACCACATACTCACCTACTGACTTACTCTCTATGCACTATCACACTGCACCACACACTCTGCACCACACACTCTGCACCACACACTCACCTACTGAATAACTCCATGCACCATCACACTGCACCACACACTCACCTACTGACTAACTCCATGCACTGTCACACTGCACCACATACTCACCTACTGACTAACTCTATGCACCGTCACACTGCATTACACACTCTGCACCACACACTCACCTACTGACTAATTCCATACACTGTCATACTGCACCACACACTCACCTACTGACTGAGTGATTGGCCGGTCTTTCAATATTAGGCTCAGGAAACGAATCAATAGGAGCAGACAAACAGTCACCTCGAATCCCGGCTGAGTCAAACCAATGACTTAAAAATTGTATACTTGTCGCTACCTAGCCTGGTGCTCAGCATTAATAGGATGTTTGTTTGTTTGTTTGTTTGTTGTTTTACGTCCTAGCAACATCTAAGGTCATATCAGGACGGGGCATTAATAGGATAGCGAAAGGACTGGTTAGCACATTATCAGGATAATGTGACCGTTTGAGATATCAGGTCATGCTCCCAGCAACTTGGTTTCCCAGTGGTGCAGCACTATGAAGTCACCATGAGGGCGCAGTGTCACAGGTCGGTACCCGTCCTGATATGACCTTGCATGTTACTAGGACGTGAAACAACAAACACCCCCCCCCCCTTACTAAGAGATGAGCAAAAGAAGGCATTCATAAATGCATTATGGATGAAAATGAATTTGATTGGTTCTCATTGAGGAAATAAATAAATTAAAAATAAATAAATTAAAAATGAAGTTCGGAATCTGTAGATTAATATGATCTTTGCGTTACAAATCTCTATGTGTTCAAGTTGCTAACGGCTATAGCCGGAACTAAAATAGCCAAGGTGAACGAGACTTACCGTTGGTACAATTGTGTTACTTTGAAGGCTACAAGAGGACAGGGCCCCTCCACCTTCCTTTTATTTATTTTGATAAAACTGTTGCGGTCTGCACTGACCTCTCAGACAAGGAACCACATAGACAGGTGGGCATGGGTAGTATGGTGATAACAGGAAGCCTAGGTGGTGTAATGGTTAGCACACTGGCCCGAAATGCAAATTAACAACCCCACCCCAAAAACATAATTCATGAACTCACATAACTAGCTACATTAGAGTTACACTAGAATTTTCCTAACAAACCAACATTTATATACCGCTTGCCTAACTGCAACTGAACGTTAAAACTTACAAGTTTACCAACTGAATACAGAAGATAACTTCTGCTTACATTCTAAATACTATGTAAATACTCACATTGATCTGACTAATATTGATCTGGTTATATGACACTACTGTACCATATTATTATGGAACTTTTGGGTTTCAGAATTTCATTGTGTTACATGGTGCAAATTGTCTATTCAACAGGTATTGTACACCTTATTCTATATACCTATTGTGTAAATAACCCTGAATTGAAAAATGGCTGGAAGACCAGTGCTTCGGCACTGACAAAAGAATTATTCAGCAGAATAAACATATTTACAACATGTGGGTTCGAGTCCCGCTCTAGGCGGAATATTTCCTATTTTCATCACCCCATGACAAAACTATCAATGGTTACCTCCCAAGATTTAATGGAATAGGAAATTAAGTATTAATAATTAGGGAGCATATTAAACAGCGGTAGGTAAAGGATTGAGCTGTAGACGAGAGTAGTTAGGGAGCATGTTAAACAGAGCGGTAGGTAAAGGATTGTCCTGTAGACAAGAGTAGTTAGGGAGCATGTTAAACACAGTGGTAGGTAAAGGATTGACATGTAGACGAGAGTAGTTAGGGAGCATGTTAAACACACACAGTAGGTAAAGGATTGACCTGTAGACGAGAGTAGTTAGGGAGCATATGAACCACAGTGGTAGGTAAAGGATTGACATGTAGACGACAGTAGTTAGGGAGCATATTAAACACAGCGATAGGTAAAGGATTGAGCTGTAGGCGAGAGTTGTTAGGGAGCATGTTAAACACACACAGTAGGTAAATGATTGACCTGGAGACGAGAGTTGTTAGGGAGCATGTTAAACACACACAGTAGGTAAAAGATTGACATGTAGATGAGAGTAGTTAGGGAGCATGTTAAACAGAGCGATAGGTAAAGCATTGACATGTAGACGAGAGTAGTTAGGGAGTGTGTTAAGCACATAGAGTAGGTAAAGGATTGACCTGAAGACGGTAGTACCCTGCACAGCCTTCAGTCAAACAGTAGGGAGGTCTTGTCTAACTAAGCCATCAGTACCAGTACTTAGTGCATGGGTTCAACCGTCAGGCCTCCATTGGTTGTTGCAAGAGTACTAGTGCATGTGTTCAACCGTCAGGTCTCCATTGATTGTTGTAGGAGTACTAGTGCATGCGTTCAACCGTCAGGTCTCCATTGGTTGTTGCAGGAGTACTGTGCATGTGTTCAACCGTCAGGTCTCCATTGGTTGTTGCAGGAGTACTAGTGCATGGGTTCAACCGTCAGGTCTCCATTGGTTGTTGCAGGAGTACTAGTGCATGGGTTCAACCGTCAGGCCTCCATTGGTTGTTGCAGGAGTATAGTGCATGGGTTCAACCGTCAGGTCTCCATTGGTTGTTGCAGGAGTACTAGTGCATGGGTTCAACCGTCAGGTCTCCATTGGTTGTTGCAGGAGTACTAGTGCATGGGTTCAACCGTCAGGTCTCCATTGGTTGTTGCAGGAGTACTAGTGCATGGGTTCAACCGTCAGGTCTCCATTGGTTGTTGCAGGAGTACCTGAGCATTCTGTTCCTGAAGCCACGGATGAAGATAACATTACGGGGCTGCCGCGTGAAGACGAAACTCATCCGCAAGAGTTTGCGAAAAACGCGCAAAACAACGTACACTCCGTCCTGGATGGTAGGTCCCTGAGATGGAGCAGCCAGCAGGTCGGTCAGTGTCGACGATTTCCATGAATATCATTTTTGATTTTGACTAATTAACCCATAACCATTCAATCAATAACCAATCAATCAATTAGGGAAGTGTCCTTTAAATGAAAGCCTGAATATATGTTTGCTCGACATGTTGATGACTTGGAGAGTATATTGTTACAAGTTGATGACTGCCCTTCTACCAGTCCGTTACAAGTCGATGACTGCCCTTCTCCCAGTGTGTTACAAGTCGATGACTGCCCTTCTCCGTGCGCTGTTGCAGCTGTCGGCAGGCCGTCGAGGTGTAGAGATCATCTTCGGCTTTGGTCCATCGGAGAAGGAATATGGCTGTATGATGTACCACAGCAACCGCCTCATCAAAGCCTATGAGCACGTGGGTGTGCAGAAACAGGTAAGTCCAGTGAACAGCTAGTGCTCCTAATCCACCAAACCCCCTCCGTGTAAAGCTGCTGAAATCAGTCTCTGTGCTGCAAGCCTCTGTGTTCTAAGCCTCTGTGCTGCCAGCCTCTGTGTATCTGTAACCAGCCTGTGAAATCAACGTCTGTGCTGCAAGCATGAGCTACAAGCCTCTGTGGCCAGCCTCTTTGTACCCAACCTCTCTGTACCCAGCCTCTCTGTAGACCTCTGCTGCAAACCTCTCTGTAGACCTCTGCTGCAAACCTATGTATGCTAAACATCGATGCTGTGGGTATTTGCTGCAAACTACTTTCCTGCAAGCCTATCTGCTTCACAATTCTCAGCTTCAAATCATTTTGCAGTGATAGTTTAAAGCTGCTTAGTCAGTTTGTTTGTTTGTTGTTGTTTAACGTCCCATCAACATCGAAGGTCATATCAGGATGGGTACCGACTTGTGACAGTGCTCACTCATGGTGACTTTATAGTGCTGCCCCACTGGGATACCAGGCCGCCAGCACCATGACCTTATATCCCACTCAGTCACATTATCCTGACACTGAGCTAAACAGTCCTTGCCCTATCCTAATAATACCGAGCGCCTGGCTAGGAAGCGACAAGTATCAAATTTTAAGTCATTGGTTTGACTCGACCAGGGTTCGAACCCACGATCCCATGGTCTCCGATGAAAATGTATATGTTCAAAACCAGAACAATTATCTAGATTTAATTCTACATAACTAATTTAGATACTGGTGCACTTATCAAACATTTATCGCCAAATGTAAAGGGATACTGAGGCAATTTTATAGAACATGTTACTGCAGAAGCCTATGGTGTCAGAGTTTTGGCGTGCTTGATAAAATCATTTTTGCATGTTTGCACTTCAAACATCTAAAAATAATTAGCCATTTAAAATAAAAGTTGCTAAAAGAATGACAGAAACACAAAAGCATTTGACTATGCAGTTTTAATACTTTAGCCCATTTGTGCATGCGGGACAAGGTCTGTACGCTTAACCGACTTGCTGAACTGAGGTGCGTCTGTAACAGTTTGCCAGTTTTTGTTCACCTGTCGCTGCAGGCAAACGAGATGGGCATCGGTGTGGTGGGAGTGGTCGAACTTGACTTCCTGGAACCCATCCACAACAAGCAGGACTTCTCCAAAACGGACCGCTACAAGTGAGTGCCCGCTTGTTCAGAGCACCATTCAATTGACCCAGATGCCATGTTGAGAATTGACCGTGGATTTACTGCAGCTTAAAGGGCGTGCAATGATCACACGATACCGGCTTGGTTGCTACAAACACTTTCTTATCATAACATTGGTATTGGGAACATGAAATTAGAATATTTTAGTTATACTAAACTTACCTGTAAGTTGACGTATCTTATGCAATACAAAGTTGAGGATCAGGGGCTTGCCCACCCTTACCCTAATAGACGAGATCGTCATTCCGACTGTGCAACGGTGGAAAACGGCTTTGGCAGCAAAACGAATGCGCGATATGCGCCGATACGCGGAAAAACTTCGACAAAACAATTTTGCATAAACATGAATGCACACATGCAATATAATGAAATAATGCATATATTTAAGACAAAAGTATATATTTAAGACAAAAGTAGCCATGGTTAAGCATTTTTAGCTAAGACATACAATTCCACGCAAAACAATCAGTCACTTTAAGGCTGATATCCACATCACCATTATTAATTCTTCTAAATATTAAAATGCCAAATGTGTCAACAGGCACTTGTTTCAGAGAAATGTATAACCAATGTCTGATTAACCCTACTCATATTCTAGCTCTACATATGTCATTAACCATAGGATATGAATAAAAACAGTAATAAGATAAGTCAAACTGACTCTGGCTATGGCTCTGACCCTACCCTGAGTGACCAGATATGTCTGGATCTTTTTTTAATTTTAATTTTTTTTTATTGAGGCTGTATTTTTTTTATTGAGGCTGTATTTATACTGTCTAAATGCTGATGGCATAAGATGTGCTGATTAGATTGATTTAAATGCAATGCTGGATAAAAGATTAACATATTAATTTCTTATATATATATTTTTAGTTGGTATTCTATGTTCCAAACAAGAGCTCAGATCAGCTGAAACTAGCACATTTCATAGCTCGACCCAGTGTATTAGCATGCGCTTCGCGCAGGTCTGTTTTTCTTCCACGCATCCCACAATGCACTGCGCGGCTGAAATGACGCACCAGTCTATTCTTCTTACTGATCCAAATATATACTCAAGTATAAATAAGGGGGAAAGTATGGGGTGATTAGTACAAACATTCCGTAGACTTCCAACACTGGCTGGTTCCAGTGGGAGCGCATCCTTCTATCACCTGATCCGCAACTTTGTATTGCATAAGATATGTAAGAATCTAAGTAATATGTCAACTTAGACGTACGTTTAGTATAACTAATATATAACAAGCTATACAAAATGTCACACCTGGGACGCACATACTCACATTCACATCATCATCACAGAAAATTGCGTTTCAGTGATCAGCTAAAATTAAAGCTGCATAGTCCAATGGTATTGAGTTTCTGACTTTTTCTGAGATAAATACATTACTCTGATCGTTATGCTATACCTTACTTTAGCTTGAACTAACTTTTATTTTAAGGGGTTACCCTTTGAGGTATTTGAAGTGCAACCACACCAAATTAATTTTTGGCAAGCGTGCCAAAACTCTGACCCCATCGGCTTCTGCAGTAACGGGTCCTATTCAATTGCCTCAGTATTCCCTTCTGTGTGGTGACAGATGTTTAATAAGTGCAACAGTATCTAAGTTAGATAAGTCGAATCAAATTTAGATAATTGTTTTGGTTTTGAAAATTTGATGTTTTTATCGGACTGCAACTTTAAATGGGACTATTTCACCTATAAATTTACCTATGTTTTGTGAGTACAATTTTGCTATCATTTTACAAATTTAACCCAATAAAATAATTTTTTGCTTCCATTGAACACAAATCTGACATTCAGATTTTTGTGTAACCGTTTGAATGTTAACAAAATGAACAATAAATACCTCACACTTTTCACCATGAAGATACCCCTGAGTGTTGAGTTAAACCATCAGCCGTCAGTCAACCACTTAGATGCACACACATGGGCATAACCCCGTGTGTGCACTGACTCACACAGTGCATGCACAGTCCCATCTATCTACTGCCTTCTGGTTGCAGTGCGTGCACAGTGCGTGCACAGTCCCATATAACGACTGCCTTCTGGTTGCAGTGCGTGCATCTCTGCTCTGGGCATCAAGATGAATCAGTACTGGAATGCCGTGACGGGAAACGCCGACAAAGCCACTGATTTCCTGTAAGTCGCAAAGGGAGCAGTTCCTAGATGTGAGAAGTGTTGATGTAAGTTGTAAAGTGGACATGTCCTATCTGACACATAAGGCGCTAGATGTGAGATGTGTTTATAAAGTTGTAAAGTGGACATGTCCTGTCTGACACATAAGGTGCTAGATGTGAGAAGTATTTATAAAGTCGTAAAGTGGACATGTCCTATCTGACACATAAGGCACTAGATGTGAGAAGTATTTATAAAGTTGTAAAGTGGACATGTCCTGTCTGACACATAAGGCGCTAGATGTGAGATGTGTTTATGAAGTTGTAAAGTGGACATGTCCTATCTGACACATAAGGCGCTAGATGTGAGATGTGTTTATAAAGTTGTAAAGTGGACATGTCCTGTCTGACACATAAGGCGCTAGATGTGAGATGTGTTTATAAAGTTGTAAAGTGGACATGTCCTGTCTGACACATAAGGTGCTAGATGTGAGAAGTATTTATAAAGTCGTAAAGTGGACATGTCCTATCTGACACATAAGGCACTAGATGTGAGAAGTATTTATAAAGTCGTAAAGTGGACATGTCCTGTCTGACACATAAGGCACTAGATGTGAGAAGTATTTATAAAGTTGTAAAGTGGGCATGTCTTATCTGACACATAAGGCACTAGATGTGAGAAGTATTTATAAAGTTGTAAAGTGGACATGTCCTGTCTGACACATAAGGTGCTAGATGTGAGAAGTATTTATAAAGTCGTAAAGTGGACATGTCCTATCTGACACATAAGGCACTAAAGGTGAGAAGTGTTGATGTAAGTTGTAAAGTGGGCATGTCCTGTCTGACACATAAGGCACTAGATGTGAGAAGTATTTATAAAGTTGTAAAGTGGACATGTCTTATCTGACACATAAGGTGCTAGATGTGAGAAGTATTTATAAAGTTGTAAAGGGGACATGTCCTATCTGACACATAAGGCACTAAAGGTGAGAAGTGTTGATGTAAGTCGTAAAGTGGACATGTCCTGTCTGACACATAAGGCACTAAAGGTGAGAAGTGTTGATGTAAGTTGTAAAGTGGGCATGTCCTGTCTGACACATAAGGCACTAGATGTGAGAAGTATTTATTAAGTTGTAAAGTGGACATGTCCTGTCTGACACATAAGGCACTAAAGGTGAGAAGTGTTGATGTAAGTCGTAAAGTGGACATGTCCTATCTGACACATAAGGCACTAGATGTGAGAGTGAAAGTGTGATGTTGATGTAAGTGTAAAGTCGTAAAGGGGACATGTCCTGTCTGACACATAAGGCACTAAAGGTGAGAAGTGTAGTGGAGTATGATAAGGCATAGTGTGGTAAAGTGGGACATGTCCTATCTGACACATAAGGCACTAAAGGTGAGAAGTGTTGATGTAAGTCGTAAAGTGGACATGTCCTGTCTGACACATAAGGCACTAAAGGTGAGAAGTGTTGATGTAAGTCGTAAAGTGGACATGTCCTATCTGACATGTCCTGTCTGACACATAAGGCACTAGATGTGAGATGTGTTTATAAAGTCGTAAAGTGGACATGTCCTATCTGACACATAAGGCACCAGATGTGAGAAGTGTTGATGTAAGTCGTAAAGTGGACATGTCCTATCTGACACATAAGGCACTAAAGGTGAGAAGTGTTTATGTAAGTCGTAAAGTGGGCATGTCCTATCTGACACATGATGCGCAGCAAAGGAGGAAGTCAAAGCAGGAGTGGGAAAAAAGCACACTTTATTAAATGTAAAGTGGGGGCGGGGGGGGCAATGTACAATGATGGGGAAGGTAAATGTACAATGGATAAATAAAGTGCATGAGGCAATTGAAATGTTCACATAGACGAGGGCGTGGAAGCCCTCGCGGCGGAGGACCCAGGCAACTTCGGAGGTGACTCGGACGCAGGCCGCGCCGGAGGAGCGGCAACCAAAGGGGAGGGTGAAGTCGACATAGGTCGCGCCGTCGAGGGTTATCCCGTATAGAGGGCAAGAGAGGGGGTCGGCCCAGAGCTGGTGGTAGGCGCAGGAGATGTCCGCCGTCCAGGTGTAAGCTCCGGGGCCCTCTGCGACGAGGCGGCGACCCACGTCGGCCACGCTGGGGAGCTTGTAGGTGTGGCGCCTGCCTAGGAATTCACGCCTGGGGATGCCGGCGTTGATGCTGCAGCCCGGGGGGTATGAGAGGTCGACGATGACCCGCCTCTTGCCCGGATCGGACTTGGAGCGGGTCATCATGGGGGAGACCTGGGCCTAAGGAGTGAAGGGGGGGGGGGCGTGGAAGGGACCGGCGAGGGCACCATGAGCGAGCTCGGTGGTGACGAAGTCGCGGGGGTGGGGGTGGAAATCGGGGTCCTCCCGGTGGTTGGTGTATGTGGGGTGGGGGGGGGGGGGGTGCTGGCGGAGTACTTGGCAGGAAAGCCAAAAACCAGGAGGTTGACGAGGTCTGCGTCGTGGTAGTCATGGAGGCGGGCGTGCCAGGCGGGGATGTGGAGACCTGAGGGGAGGGGGATGCGGGCGGTCAAAAAATTAGGGAAACCCGCGATCCGGAGGTGCGGTTGTTGTGAGGGAGAGGCTGCGCGAAGTCGGTGGTGGAGGAGGGGAGGGGCGCCCATAGGCCAAGGGCCGGGGAAGGGTTGAGGGGGGAAGCGGGGGAGTCATGGAGGCAGGTGTATGGCCGGGGCCGGGGGAAGGAGGGGGGCCGGGGTAGGCCGGGAAGATGGTGGAGGTAGGGGGTGTCGCCGGGGGAGGGCGCGAGACGGCGGCGGCTGTGGTGGTGGGGGCGGGGGGGGTGGACAACTGCTGGCGGGGAAAGGCAGGGGAGGTAGGGACGGCAGGGGCGGTGGTGGTGAAGCAGTGCTGGCGGGGAGGGTTGCATAATCGGCCGGCTGATATGACAGCCTGCGGCGCGGGGCGTCCCCCGGGTGTTACGTCGGCCCCGGAGGCGGGCCGGCGGGCGACCGGTGGTGGGGCGGACGATATCCGGTCGGCTAATTGCCGCTCCCGGTTTGGAGGTGGTGCGGCCGTTGGAGCGGCTTGTGACATCATAGGGCTGACGCTGATGTCTGTGATGGCGGGAGATGGTCGGGGGATGTGACGAGCCCTCCCGGGAGGGGGTCGCTGCTAGGAGCGGGTGGTGCTCGGGCTGCGTGGGGGGGGCGGGCCCCCTGGTGCACGCCTCACCCGTACTGGGGGGGCTGGTCGCCGCCGACGGACTAAAAATCCACGGAGGGGGTTGCGGGGGCGGCGGAGGCGCGTTCCCGGAGGCGCTTTGTATTGCACACCGCCTCACTATGCATGGTCAGGATGCGCCTGACGTTGGCGCAGTAGGGGCAGGCGTGGCGCCTCCGGGTGCCCTGCTCCCTGTGCGCCTCACCAGCGGGGGCGAGGTCGCATGAGGCAGGATCCCGGTTCCAGGCTGAGCAGGGGACCCCGTATGCTTCCCGGGTGTAGGGAGTTCTGCTGTCGGCCTGGGAGGCGTGTGGCTGGGAGGCGGCCACGGGCCGCGCGGCGGTGGAGGATCGTGAGGTGGAGGCCCTGGTAGACGAGACAAAAGTCGCGGGGGCGGTGAGGACGTCCAAGCGGACGGCGTTGATGGCGATAAGGTCGAGCCATCCGTCCGTGAGGTGCCCATCGGCCACCCACGCGAAGATCGTCTCGGACCAGCGCCCGACCGTGGGCCACGGATGCGTGAAGCAGTCATGCTGGACCGTGAGATTGTGATGGAGGAGGCCCGGGATGGAATCCGAGGGGAAGGCGGGGTGGGACTCCAGCATCCTGAGTGCTAAGTTATACTCCTCGAGGGTGGCTTCCCCCCCCTCTTGACTGCCTTCCCCTCGGGGCCGCGCTCGATGAGGTCGTGGGGGAAGACGTAGCCGGGGGGAATACCTCTGCGACGTCCCGTATTTTCCGCCTCGACCCACGAGGTGGGGCTGTGATCGGCGGCGGAGGTGAGCAGGGTCCGGTAGGCAGGCGTCTGGGTCGCGGAGCTCCGCGCCTCATATTCCAGAGGTAGATGGGGGTGGACCTCTGGGGCCTCCGGGGCGGGGCAGCCATCTGCCGTTGTGTCACGGGGGCGGTGCCTGTGGCGTCGCGGGTGAGGCCCTCCACGAAGTCTGCCTGGCGCTCCAGTACTGATGGAGGCGGGGGGGCCAGGGGCGCCCCCTGGAGGAGGAGGCTCTCCACGAGTCCGGTGAGGCGCTCCAGGGCACAGGAGTTGGCGTCGATGCGATCGTCGGCCGTCGGAGCCCGGTCCGGGGCCTCCTCCCTGGCGGCAGGCCGGGGGGAGGGGGAAGCTGATATCGCGGAGGTGGAATCGGCTGTGGAGGACGGCGGCGTGGCGGCTCCTCTCCTGGATGCGCGGGCGGCGCATTGGCCTCGTGTGCACGGCATGACTGGTGTAGGCCGGCGATAGGCAGGGCGTGGAGGCACCGCGGCAGGAGGAGGCGAGCCAAAATAAAATTGGTCGTGTAGTGTGTCTGGCAGGGCGAGGAGGCGGAGCATTACGACCAAGGCACCAGATGTGAGAAGTGTTGATGTAAGTCGTAAAGTGGGCATGTCCTATCTGACACATAAGGCACCAGATGTGAGAAGTGTTGATGTATGTTGTAAATTGGACATGTCCTATCTGACACATAAGGCTCTAGATGTGAGAAGTGTTGATGTATGTCGTAAAGTGGACATGTCCTATCTGACACATAAGGCACTAAAGGTGAGAAGTGTTGATGTAAGTCGTAAAGTGGACATGTCCTGTCTGACACATAAGGCACTAGATGTGAGAAGTGTTGATGTAAGTCGTAAAGTGGACATGTCCTGTCTAACACATAAGGCGCTAGATCTGAGAAGTGTTTATGAAGTGGTAAAGTGGAAATGTCCTGTCTGACATCTTTCTCTGTGCGATGTTCTGACTAATGACACCTCGATATTCTAAAAGTATGCTATGTCCCTATTTACGCAGCTCTGTCCTGAAGCTGTACACATGCTCAGACTGACTCATGTCGTGTTGTGTGTTGTGATGCTAACAGTGACTCATGTGGTGTTGTGCGTTGTGATGCTCATGCGGTGTTGTGATGCTAAGAGTGACTCATGTGGCATTGTGTGTTGTGATGCTAACACTGACTTGTGGTGTTGTGTGTTCTGATGCTAAGGCTGACTTATGTGGTGTTGTGATGCTAACACTGACTCATGGTGTTGTGTGTTGTGATGCTCAGACTGACTCATGTAGTGTTGTGATGCTGACACTGACTCATGTGGTCTTTTGATGCTAAGACTGACTCATGTTGTGTTGTGTGTTGTGATGCTAAGACTGACTCATGTGGTGTTGTGATGCTAAGACTGACTTATGTTGTGTTGTGATGCTAAGCCTGACTCATGTGGTGTTGTGTGTTGTGAAGCTGACACTGACTCATGTGGTGTTGTGATGCTAAGACTGATGTTGTATTGTGTGTTGTGATGCTAAGACTGACTCATGTGGTGTTGTATGTTGTGACCCTAAGACTGACTCATGTGGTGTGTCTTGTGATGCTCAGACAGACTCATGTGGTGTGATGCTAAGCCTGACACATGTGGTGTTGTGTGTTGTGACACTGACTCATGTGATGTTGTGTTGTGATGGACTGACTCATGTGGTGTTGTGTGTCTTGTGACCCTAAGACTGACTCACGTGGTGTTGTTTGTGCTGCTCAGACTGACTCATGTGGTGTTGTTTGTTGTGATGCTCAGACTGACTCATGTGTTGTTTGTTGTGATGCTCAGACTGACTCATGTGGTGTTGTTTGTTGTGATGCTCACACTGACTCATGTGGTGTTTGTTGTGATGCTCAGACTGATTCATGTGGTGTTGTTTGTTGTAATGCTCAGACTGACTCATGTGGTGTTGTTTGTTGTGATGCTCACACTGACTCATGTGGTGTTTGTTGTGATGCTCAGACTGATTCATGTGGTGTTGTTTGTTGTGATGTTCAGACTGACTCATGTGGGGTTATGATGCTAAGACAGACTAATGTGGTGTTGTTTCTTGTGATGCTGACACTGACTCATGTGGTGTTGTGTGTTGTGATGCTAAACCTGACTCGTGTGTTGTTTGTTGTGATGCTAACACTGACTCATGTGGTTTTGTTTGCTGTGACGCTGACACTGACTCATGTGGTGTTGTTTGTAGTGATGCTAACACTGTCTCATACTGGGTTATGTGTTGTGATGCTAACACTCTCATACCGTGTTATGTGTTGTGATGCTAACACTGTCTCATACCAGGTTATGTGTTGTGATGCTAACACTCTCATACTGTGTTGTGTGTTGTGATGCTAACATTGACTCATGTGGTGTTGTTTGTTGTGATGCTAATACTGACTCATATGGTGTTGTGTGTTGTGACGCTAACACTGACTCATGTGGTGTTTGTTGTGATGCTAACACCGACTCGTGTTGTATGTTGTGATGACAATGTTGACTCATGTGGTGTTTGTTGTGAGGCTAGCACTGACTCATGTAGTGTTGTGTGTTGTGACGCTAACACTGACTCATGTGGTATTTGTTGTGATGCTAACACCGACTAGTGTTGTGTGTGGTGATGCTAATGCTGACTCATGTGGTATTGTTTGTTGTGATGCTAACACTGACTCATGTGGTTTTGTGTGTTGTGACGCTAACAGTGATTCATGTGGTGTTGTGTGTTGTGACGCTATCAGTGACTCATGTGGTGTTTGTTGTGATGCTAACACTGACTCATGTGGTTTTGTTTGTTGTTGTTTTACTTCCCACAACATCTGAGGTCATATCAGGACGGGTACCGACTTATGACAGTGCGCACTCATGGTGAATTTATAGTGCTGCCCGACTGAGCAACCCGGCTGCCAGCACCATGAACTGATATCCCAGGTAGTCACATCCTGACGCTGAGCCAACCGGTCCTTGCCCTATCCTAATAATGCCGAGCGCCAGGCTAGGAAGCAACAAGTATCAATTTTTAAGTCATTGGTTTGACTCGACCCGATTCGAACCCACAAACTCATGGGTTCGGATCTCTCAATCTCTCAAAACAGGAGCTCTAATCATTCGGCCACCCTGTCTCGTGACTCATGTGGTGTTGTGTGTTGTGATGCTAATGCTGACTCATGTGGTGTTTGTTGTGATGCTAACACTGACTCATGTGGTGGTGTTTGTTGTGATGCTAACACTGACTCATGTCGTGTTGTGTGTTGTGATGCTAACACTGACTCAGCTGGTCTGTTGTGATGCTAAGACTGACTCATGTTGTGTTGCTTGTTGTGATGCTAACACTGACTCATGTGATGTGTGTTGTGACGCTGACACTGACTGATGTCATGTGTTGTGATGCTAACACTCACTCATGTCGTGTTGTTTGTTGTGATGCTAAAACTCACTCATGTTGTGTTGTTTGTTGTGATGCTAACCATGACTCATGTGGTGTGTTGTGATGCTAAGGCTGACTCATGTTGTGTTGTTTGTTGTGATGCTAACACTGACTCCTGTGATGTGTGTTGTGACACTGACTCATGTCGTGTCTTGTGATGCTAACACTGACTCATGTCGTGTTGTTTTTTGTGATGCTAACACTGACTCGTGTGGTGTTATGATGTTAACACTGACACATGTGGTGTTGTTTGTTGTGACGCTAAAACTGACTCAGGTGGTGTTTGTTGCTATGCTTATACTGACTGTTGTAATACTAACACTGACTCATGTGGTGTTGTTTGTTGTGACGCTAACACGGACTCATGTGGTTTGTTTGTTGTTATGCTAACACTGACTGTTTTGATGCTAACACAGACTCATGTGGTGTTGTTTGTTGTTCTGCTAACACTGATTGTTGTGATGCTAATACTGACTCATGTGGTGTTGCTTGTTGCTATGCTAACACTGATTGTTGTGATGCTAACACTGAGCCATATGGTGTTGTTTGTTGCTATGCTAACACTGACTGTTGTGATGCTAACACAGACTCATGTGGTGTTGTTGTGATGCTAACACAGACTCATGTGGTGTTGTTTGTTTTGATGCTAAAACTGACTCATGTGGTGTTGTTTGTTTTGACGCTAAAACCTACTCATGTGGTGTTGTTTGTTTTGATGCTAAAACTGACTCATTTGGTGTTGTTTGTTGCTATGCTAACACTGACTGTTGTGATGCTAACACAGACTCATGTGGTGTTGTTTGTTTTGATGCTAACACTGAATCATGTGGTAATGTATGTTGCTTCTGACATTTACTCATGTGGTGTTGTGTGTTGACGCCAGGCGACGCCCCGACTGGACGTGGGTGCAATGCGAGCAGTGCCTCAAGTGGCGCCGCCTGCCGGACGAGGCATCGGACGCCTGCCTGCCCGACACGTGGTACTGCTACATGAACTCGGACATGTCCCACAAGTAGGTCACATCGTGCTGCCAGCCGCTACCGCACAAATATAACCACTTTTTATTTGAATGCTCAATATATCATCATATAAGCAAGTTCTGCATTGTGTTCACATGGTATGGCCGGTAATTTAAAGTAAAACAAAAGTAAGGTCCACACGAAGTGGTAACCGAGGGGTGTCAACTGTTTCCTAGGTTCTGCTTCGTAGATACAGTGTTGATGCAGCCTACCTGATAATGTTCCATGATTGCAGTGTATTCTACCCACGTGCATGGAAGCTTAGTCAACAGTCGCAGTAACGCTCGTCGAATACTCGTGTTGGGTGTATTCAGGACTCTTCCATGATAATTTATAACATGCAATCTGATTGGCCAAGAATAAGATTGAAATTAACCTGCAGTCACGTGACTAAAGTGCAAGGACTCGGCCCGAGGACTTACAGTAATTTGATTCCTTACATATTTTCCTGACCTATGTTTAGTCGCTGCGACATTGCTGAGGAGCCCGAACACGAGGATGAAGTGTTCAAGCTGGTTGTTAACAAGAATGTGAATAAGTGCAAGAACCCCAGCGCCGTGCCTATCCCGTCCATGATGTAAGCCTCATTGTGATGACCTAGTTTCCGTGCCTATCCCGTAATGATGTAAGCCTCATTGTGATGACCTAGTTTCCATGCCTATCCCATCCATGATGTAAGCCTCATTGTGATGACCTAGTTTCCGTGCCTATCCCGTAATGATGTAAGCCTCATTGTGATGACCTAGTTTCCATGCCTATCCCATCCATGATGTAAGCCTCATTGTGGTGACCTAGTTTCCGTGCCTATCCCGTCCATGATGTAAGCCTCATTGTGATGACCTAGTTTCCGTGCCTATCCCGTCCATGATGTAAGCCTCATTGTGATGACCTAGTTTCCGTGCCTATCCCGTCCATGATGTAAGCCTCATTGTGATATACCGGGTGCGGTGGCCTAATCGGTAGAGCATGGGCCTCGCGTACAGAAGGTCGGGAATTCGGCTCTCGGTCGAGTCAAAGCAATGACTTCAAAATTGATACTTGTCGCTTCCTAGCTTGACACTCAGCATTAATAGGATAGGGCAAGGAGTGGTTAGCTCAGTGTCAGGATAAAGTGACTGAGGGGGATATCCGGTCATGGTGCCGGATTTCACACTAGGGCAGCACTATAAAGTTGCCATGAGGGCACAGTCACAATTCGGTAGTCGTCCTGATATGACCTTAGATGTTGCTAGAACGTAAGACATCAACCAAACAAACCTCATTGTAATGACCTAGTTTCTGCAATATTATACAGTGGCAAACATGAATAGTTTTGTTCTTTTGTCCATACTGCAGTTTTAATTAATTACGTGCATCCAGTATTTATACTGTGACATTAATTCATTATGTGCGTTGGATGGCCACATTGTCACTTAATTTGCATGCACTAATTGTCCATGCCATATGTATATTTGCATACATTATTTGTCCATACTGTAGGTTAATTTGCATACATTATTTGTCCATACTGTAGGTTAATTTGCATACATTATTTGTCCATACTGTAGGTTAATTTGCATACATTATTTGTCCATACTGTAGGTTAATTTGCATACATTATTTGTCCATACTGTAGGTTAATTTGCATACATTATTTGTCCATACTGTAGGTTAATTTGCATACATTATTTGTCCATACTGTAGGTTAATTTGCATACATTATTTGTCCATACTGTAGGTTAATTTGCATACATTATTTGTCCATTCTGTAGGTTAATTTGCATACATTATTTGTCCATACTGTAGGTTAATTTGCATACATTATTTGTCCATACTGTAGGTTAATTTGCATACATTATTTGTCCATACTGTATGTTAATTTGCATACACTATTTGTCCATACTGTAGGTTAATTTGCATACACTATTTGTCCATACTGTAGGTTAATTTGCATACATTATTTGTCCATACTGTAGGTTAATTTGCATACACTATTTGTCCATACTGTAGGTTAATTTGCATACATTATTTGTCCATACTGTAGGTTAATTTGCATACACTATTTGTCCATACTGTATGTTAATTTGCATACACTATTTGTCCATACTGTAGGTTAATTTGCATACACTATTTGTCCATACTGTAGGTTAATTTGCATACACTATTTGTCCATACTGTAGGTTAATTTGCATACATTATTTGTCCATACTGTATGTTAATTTGCATACACTATTTGTCCATACTGTAGGTTAATTTGCATACACTATTTGTCCATACTGTAGGTTAATTTGCATACATTATTTGTCCATACTGTAGGTTAATTTGCATACATTATTTGTCCATACTGTAGGTTAATTTGCATACACTATTTGTCCATACTGTATGTTAATTTGCATACACTATTTGTCCATACTGTAGGTTAATTTGCATACACTATTTGTCCATACTGTAGGTAATTTGCATACATATTTGTCCAACTGTTGTTAATTTGCATACATTATTTGTCCATACTGTAGGTTAATTTGCATACACTATTTGTCCATGCTGTAGGTTAATTTGCATACACTATTTGTCCATACTGTAGGTTAATTTGCATACATTATTTGTCCATACTGTAGGTTAATTTGCATACACTATTTGTCCATACTGTAGGTTAATTTGCATACATTATTTGTCCATCCTGTAGGTTAATTTGCATACATTATTTGTCCATCCTGTAGGTTAATTTGCATACACTATTTGTCCATACTGTAGGTTAATTTGCATACATTATTTGTCTATACTATATTGTTTATTTTTTGCGCTTTCAGAGACAACACATTCACCGGAAACGGGGTGGTATGTTTTACACTAAGTATTATTACACCTGACTCTTTACATTTGATGTATAAAAGTATATCAGTGAGTGAAAGACCAGCCAGTGGTTATACTATGTATAATTACAGCTGGCTCTTTACATTTGCTGTATAAAAGTATATAAGAGAGTGAAAGACCAGCCAGTGGTTATACTAAATATAATTACAGCTGGCTCTTTACATTTGCTGTATAAAAGTATATAAGTGAGTGAAAGACCAGCCAGTGGTTATACTAAGTATAATTACAGCTGGCTCTTTACATTTGCTGTATAAAAGTATATAAGTGAGTGAAAGACCAGCCAGTAGTTATACTAAATGTTATCCATTACACAACCAACACAATACCAATATGTTTCTCAAATCTCTGGCTGGATAAGAGGAACCCTTTACTTACAACAAGGGCCTGGCTTATAAACCTCTACACAACATCTACCAGCTCTACTTGCATGCACAACCATACAGCTCAAACTACTTGTTCTACAACTTTCCACACGTCTTCATACAGATAACCTACTTCACTTCCATTGCTATAACATTTATATAAAACTCCATTTTATATTTCACATAATTACACTTGGCTCTTTATATTTGATATATGAAAAAGTATCAGTGAGTGGAATTGTGTTCACATCATTTATGGTTGTCATGGTATTATGTTCACATCATGGTGTGGTTGTCCTGGTATTGTGTCCACATCGTGGTATGGTCATGGTTTTATTGTGTTCACATCATGGTGTGGTTGTCATGGTGTTGTATTAACATGGTATGGTTGTCATGGTATTGCATTCACATGGTATGGACGTCGTGTTGTTGTGTTGACATGGTATTGTTGTGATATTGTGTTCATATTGTAGTAGTCTGAACATGAGCTCTACTACCACGCGGTAGCAGCGGAGACTACGCCGTGCACCAGCGCAGTACCAACGGACTGCGCCAGGTGGCGGCATGGGTAGCCACCGGTCAGACCCCAACCGGGCTGACCTCTACTGCGTGTGGCTGACACACACACACACACCTATAGAGTCGATGTGGGATCTGGCGAGTCAGGGGGCGGGTCAGACAACTACTGACGCCGCGGAGAGCAGATGGTTCAATAAAGGGTGAAGCGTACACTGAATCAAATCTTGGTGTTCTTCCGTGTGAGTGAAAGAGTCGGAGGGCCGTGGGCCATTACAATATCAAGGTATGGTTGTCGTAGTATTGTGTTCACATGGTATGGTCGTTGTGGCATTGTGTTCACATGGGATGGTCATGGTGTTGTGTTCACATTGGTCGTAATGCTCGCATTACGTTTGATGCAAGGGAAGGGAGAGACCCTCCCCCCTCCTCCTGCCGCCGCTCAGCTTTCTCACCTTCCCTGTCATCCCTCCCTCAGCTTTCTCCCACCTCGCCGCTCTCCCTGCCCTCCGGCTTTCTCACCTTCCCCGCATTCTCGCCTCCCCGCTCCTTCCCTTATAAGGCCGCCCGCCGGCCTCCTTCAGCCATTCGCCCTCCCGCCGTCCTGCCTGCACAAGCTCGCTTTCTTCTACTTGGCCTTCACCTCGGGCCGTTCTTCACCTCGGGCCGTTCTTCACCTCCGCCCCGCCTCATCATGCCTGGACGCGGCAGGGGAAAGGCACGGAAGGGAGCCCCGGACGACGGCCGCAGCCACGCCCGGCTCCTCCTCGCGCACGCCGGGAGGCGCCTCGCCGAGCTCGGCCCGAGGGTCCTCGCCGGCGCCTCGGGACCGGCCCTCGGGCACCGAGGCCGCTATCCTCCAGGCGCTTCAACAACTCACGGACCGCATGGCCACCCTGGAGTCCGAGGCCGCCCGCGAGCCCGAGGAGACCCCGCCGCCTTCCCCGAGGCGACGGACCGCCCACATCACGCCGCCCAGCCCAGCACCTCGGGCACACGTCGTCGGCGGGGCGCACCCTCCCCCGCCGCCTCAAGCACCGCTCCCGGGGGCACTGCACCCGCAGTACCAGCGGTACAGCCGCCTCGCTGCACCACCGTCGATCGCTCCGCCCCCACCCTACCTCCAGGATGCCGTCGACCACACGCCGGCATCTGCGGCCGAAGCCGTGCGGCACATCCTGGCGTCGGCCGAGGCGCGCCACACCGGGAGACGCAAAGGCATCTCCCCCGACTACCTCTTCCCCTCGGACCTCGTTGAGAGGGGACCGGAGCGGAAGTCGGTAAAAAGAGGGGAAGCCACCAAGGACGAGTATAGCCTCGCCCTCACCACCCTCGTCAGCCACCCGAGCTTCCCGGCGCACTCCATCCCGGGCCTACATCACCACACCCTCACCGTGCTCAGGGACAACCTCGTCTATCCCTGGCCTACCGTCCGCGCATACTCCGAGACGATTTTTACCTGGATCGCGGACGGGAGGCTCCCCCACGGGTGGCACGACCCTGTCGCCCTGAACCTAGTGAGGGTGGAGGCCCTCACCTTGCCCGCCCCCCAGGCCGTCCAGACAGCACCAGTCCCCCGAGGCGAGGACCTTCCCCGAGGCGCACCGCAGCCCCAGCCCCAAGCCGACACCCGCATCGCCTATGACAGACAGGCCCACGGGGCCCCCTGCGCTGCCTGGAACCGCGAGCTCGCCTCGTGCGACCGGGCCCCCGTCGGGGAGGCCCACGGCGAGGTGGGGAACAGACACCGGCAAGTATGCGCCTACTGCGCCAACGTACGGCGCATCCTCACGATGCACAGCGAGGCCGGGTGCTTCACCAAGCAAGCCCGTGAGCGCCAGACCCCGGCCGCCTCGACGGATTTTTGATCCCCCGCCCCCCGCCCCCCCCCGGCCGGCCCGGGGGGCCTTCCCCGGCGCCTCACCCACACCGCTGCCAACAACCCCGTGACCACCACCGACAACCCCCCAGTGACCACCGACCGAAACACCGCCCAGACAGAGCCGGGGACCATCACCTCGCACCGCAGGCCCCAGACGCCGCCCACTCTCACGACGAACTCTCCCCAGACAGCACAGCCGCCGACCATCACGACCTCCACGACACCGCCTTCATCAACCCGCCCCACCCGACCCCGACCCCCACCCCACCCAGCCATGAGGACTTCGCTGCCCCCCTGCTCGACCCTCGCCGCACCTCCTCGAGGGATCGGGCCTCCCCAATTTTTGGCCGCCCGCATCCCTGTCACCGTAGGCCCCCGACCCAGCCTGACACCCAAGACCTCCTCCCACGCCCAAGCCCCTGCTCGCCTGGCCCTCAGAGGCGGTGCACGCCTCCGTGCCCCGTCCCGCCCCCTCAGGCGCGCCTCGAGCCCTCTCCTCCCTTTTTTTGGTGGAGGGCTCTTCGGCGCCCCTCAGCCGAACACTTCAAGCTCCCCCGATCTCACTACTATAAGATACCTTGACCGCTCCTTATGAGCTTTCTTACTCCCTTGCCTTCACTGCATTGACTCCTGTATTTAGCTGCTTATTTTCCTTGTTCTCTGTATAGCTGCTTATTTTCCTTGCTCTCTCTATAGCTGCTTATTTTTCACGTTCTCTGTACTGTTGCTTATTTATCTGAGGCGTTAAATAAAGCGCCTTTTTTCCCACCCCCGCCTTGCTTTCTTCCTTTTCGCGCATTATAGTATGGTTGTCATGGTTTGTGTTCATATGGCATGATCGTCATGGCGTTGTATTCACATGGTATGGTTGTCGTGGCATTGTGTTCACATGGTATGGTTGTCATAACAACCATGGCATTCTGTTCACATGGTATGATCATCATGGTGTTGTGTTCACATGGTATGGTCGTCGTGGCATTGTGTTCACATGGTATGGTTGTCATAACAACCATGGCATTCTGTTCACACGGTATGGTCGTCATGGTGTTGTGTTCACAGGGTATGGTTTTCATGGCATTGTGTTCACATTGTATGGTCATCCATTGTGTTGTGTTCACATTATGGTATGGTTGTCATGGCATTGTGTTCACATCATATGGGTGCCATGGTGTTGTGTTCACATGGTATGGTTGTCGTTGCATTGTGTTCACATGGTATGGTTGTTGTGGCATTGTGTTCACATGGTATGGTTGTCATGACATTGTGTTCACATGGTATGGTCATTGTGCGTTGTGTTCACATGGTATGGTTGTCATAGCATTGTGTTCACATCATGGTATGGTTATTGTGGCGTTGTGTTCACATAGTATGGTCGACATGGTATTGTGTTCACATCATGGTATGGTTGTCATGGTGTTGCGTTCACATCGTGGTATGGTTGTCATGGTGTTGTGTTCACATCATGGCATGGTCGTCATGGCATTGTGTTCACATGGTATGCTTGTCATGGTGTTGGTGTTCACATGGTATGGTCAACACGGCATGGTATCGTCACGGCATTGTGTTCACATGGGATGGTCATCACGGCATTGTGTTCACATGGTATGGTCATCATGGCATTGTGTTCACATGGTATGGTTGTCATGGCATTGTGTTCACATGGTATTGTCATCATGGTATTGTGTTCACATGGTATTGTTGTCATGGTATTGTGTTCACATCAAGGTATGGTTGTCATGGCATTGTGTTCACATGGTATGGTTGTCATGGTGTTGTGTTCACATGATATGGTTGTCATGGCATTGTGTTCACATGGTATTGTCATCATGGTATTGTGTTCACATGGTATTGTGTTCACATCAAGGTATGGTTGTCATGGTGTTGTGTTCACATGTTCACATCATGGTATGGTTGTGGTGGTGTTGTGTTCACATCATGGTCTGGTCTAATCCTGGTCTATGGTCCATGGTTTGGTCTTATCCTGGTCTATGGTCCATGGTCTGGTCTAATCCTGGTCTATGGTCCATGGTTTGGTCTAATCCTGGTCTATGGTCCCAAGGTATGGTCTAATTCCTGGTCTATCGGTCACATGGTCTGGTCTAATCCCGGGTCTATGGTCCATGGTTGGGTCTTATCCTGGTCTATGGGACCATGGTCTGGTCTATTTCCTGGGTCTATGGTCCATGTTTGGTCTAATCTTTTGGTCTATGAGTCCATGGTCTGGTCTATCCTGGTCTATGGTCCACTGGTTTGGTCTAATCCTGGTCTATGGTCCATCGGTTGGTCTAAATCCTGGTCTATGGTCCATGGTATGGCTCTAATCCTGGATCTCTTGGTCCATGGTCTGGTCTAATCCGGTCTATGGTCCATGGTCTGGTTAATCAGGTCTTGGTCCAGGGTAGTGTCTATCCTGGTCTATGGTCCATATGGTCTGGTCTAATCCTGGTCTATTGGTCCATGGTATGGTCTAATGCTGGTCTATGGTCCATGTTGTTACTGGTCTAATTCCTGGTCTATGGTCCATGGTATGGTCTAATCCTGGTCTATGGTCCATATGTCATGGTCTATGGTCCATATGGTCTGGTCTAATCCTGGTCTATGGTCCATGGTCTGGTCTAATCCTGGTCTATGGTCCATGGTTTTGTCTAATCCTGGTCTATGGTCCATGGTCTGGTCTAATCCTGGTCTATGGTCCATGGTATGGTCTAATCCTGGTCTATGGTCCATGGTCTGGTCTAATCCTGGTCTATGGTCCATGGTTTGGTCTAATCCTGGTCTATGGTCCATGGTATGGTCTAATCCTGGTCTATGGTCCATGGTTTGGTCTAATCCTGGTCTATGGTCCATGGTATGGTCTAATCCTGGTCTATGGTCCATGGTATGGTCTAATCCTGGTCTATGGTCCATGGTTTGGTCTAATCCTGGTCTATGGTCCATGGTATGGTCTAATCCTGGTCTATGGTCCATGGTCTGGTCTAATCCTGGTCTATGGTCCATGGTTTGGTCTAATCCTGGTCTATGGTCCATGGTATGGTCTAATCCTGGTCTATGGTCCATGGTCTGGTCTAATCCTGGTCTATGGTCCATGGTTTGGTCTAATCCTTGTCTATGGTCCATGGTATGGTCTAATCCTGGTCTATGGTCCATGGTCTGGTCTAATCCTGGTCTATGGTCCATGGTTTGGTCTAATCCTGGTCTATGGTCCATGGTATGGTCTAATCCTGACTGATAGGCATCGACTTGCAACACTATTGGTTTGTTTAAGTCATAGTAAGCTAGTACTGGTGTGCTTTGCAATTTACGTTTTAGCACTCATTTCATCTCAACAATCTTACTTACTAACATCTTGAATCAACAGCCCTGTAACGCCACATAGTTTTTCATATAACACCATAACTTTGACAATTTCATACGTGACCTCATCACCTGCCCTACTTCATAGGTCTAATCTAACAACTGCCCTAATTGTTCGACCGAACCGCAATGTTTTGATTGGGGGTGGGTTGATGTCCCTAGTGGGCGGGCCTGGCCCTAGATTATCTGCTGGTGTGTTTACCCTTGTCGTGCTTGCACTGTTTGTCCCCTGGGGCACTTTAATGAGATGCACTCGGTTCCTGTTTAATTGGTTGTTCGACTCATTCTCTATTTGGTACTCACGTCCCGTCGGACCCGTGCACCCTCTAATGACCCCCTTTTTCCACAGCCCGCGGTGATTCCTATATTTTACTTTGTCTCCCGTGTTTAACAATCGATGTGGCTTACCCGATTTTTTGTCATGGTAGTATTTCTGCCTTTCTTGGATATGGACTGTTTGTTGTTGTTTCACGTGTTGCACCTGTGGTTTAAGGTTCTGAGCTATGTTGGGTATTCGAGATCGCAACTGCCTGCTCATCAGCAAATGAGCTGGAGAAGTATTTAGAATGTGTATCGGTGCATTTTGGTAATTCAATAAGGCTAACTGTATGTCTTTGCCTGTCTCGGTGCATTTTTTTATCATACGCTTCACTGTCTGAACAAACGTTCGATTTGCCCATTGCTCCGTGGGTATTGCGGGCTCGAATACAATGGGGTAAAGCCATAGTGCTCTGTTATCTTTCAGCACATTAATTACATTGTTAGAGGAAGTACTATCTAATTTGGCTATAACTGGATACTTTGTATAGTAATCTACGGTGATGATATATGTTATATGGTCTATCTCAAACAAATCTACTCCGATTTTATCGTATGGGACACATCGGACGCTATGGTTTATGAGTGGCTCATTGTGTGGTAGCTTTCTATTGTTCTGACATGTATCGCATCTGCTAGTTCACTCTTCAATTTGCTTATCAATATTTGGCCAAAACATGCTCTCTAGCGAGTTGTTTCGTTTTGGTAGCACCCAAATGCGTCTCATGGAGTATATTCAACATGTTGTTTCTTACTTTACCTGGGACGACGATTCGGTTCCCTTTCATTATCAGACCGTTATTGACCATTAACTCATCTTTGAATGGCGCATACTGCCGTATGTTCCATTCAAAGAATGCGCCATTCTGCCGCATACTTCCTTGATCTGCAGGACGACTGATAAGCTTGACTCCCGTGTCGAGCTTATCAGTCCTATCTAATTTTACATGGAGGTTTATTACTCCATGTAATATTTGCACCAGTCATTAGGTGCTCTACGCTATAGTCCCATCCCTTCTGTATTTGCTCGCGGAACTCTACCATTGACTCATCCGCCTCAACTTCGTGCCTAATGTCATTAAGGATACTTGATGCTGAAGAATCGACCGTGGCGACACTTAAATTATCATCAAACAAACTCACAGTGCCGCTCTCTTTACTGTGGGCCCGTGACAGAGTGTCTGAAAAAAACATAAGTGTTCCTTTAATATGTGTCAATTTCAGGTCATAGTTCTGTAATCGCATCCTCATGCGCTGCATCCATGCGGACAGTTTATGGATCGGTTTTTCCATGATTGCCACAAGCGGCTTATGATCCGTCTGAACTTGGACCTCTTTCCCATACAAATAATCATGGAATCGCTGGCACCCAAAACAGATGGCCAGCATCTCTTTCTCGATAATCGCGTATTTTGTTTGGGCTGAATCTAATGCACGAGAAGCTAGAGCTATAGGTTTGCTATCCTGCATAATGACCGCCTCTAATCCTGACTGACAGGCATCGACTTGCAACACTATTAGTTTGTTTGTCTCAAATGCATCTGCCTGCTCTTTCTGCCAGTGCCAAGCAACGTCCTTGTTCAGGAGGATGCGCAGTGGTTTAGTGATCTCTGACAGGTTGGGTATGAACTTATGTACATACCCCACCATCCCCAGAAATCGTTGTACGCCCGCTTTGTCACATGGAGCTGGCATGTCCACAATTGTTTGAATCCTGTCTGGATCCGGCTCAACGCCATCCCATGTTAGTTTGTGACCCACATACGTAACAGCTGTCCTACAAATTTTGGATTTTGCGGGGTTCAATTTCAGGTGGACCGACCTTCCTTGTGCCAATACCGCTCTAAGTCCCTCATTATGCTCTTCGATCGTAGAACCATAGATGAGGATATCATCGGTCACAATGCCTACTCCAGGTAGATCACCCATGATGCAGTGCATCTCATGGATGAAAATATCACCAGCTGTTTTTACCCCGAAGGGAAGACGAGTGTAACGATACCGCCCCACGGAGTATTAAAGGTGCATAGGAGCGAGCTAGAATAGTCTAATTCGATCTGCCAATACCCCGATTGCGCATCTAGAACCGAAAAGTACCGTGCATTTGCAGTCAATTATTTCTTCGATTGTGGTAGTTGGATAGGGCCCTCTGAGGATTGCATGGTTTAGCTTAGTTGGATCCAGAGATTCTAATACCTGTTGCTTTCTTCACTATAGTAATAGAATTCACCCATTCTGTTGGCGCAACTTGCTCTTTAATTACCCCCAACTCGATCATGCGCTTTAGCTCTGCTTTTACTTGATCTTCAACTGCATGAGGAATACATCTAGGGGGATCTACTACTGGTGTTCTACTTGCATCAACATGAATTACAGCGTTTGACTTTATCAGCCCTAGTCCCCTGAAAACATCCTCATATTCGCTTACCACAGTTTCCGCACCCTCTCTACTGTCTTGATCGGTCACCTCAAGCTCGTCGATCCTAGCGAGCAGTCCCAAAGTCACACAGGCTTCCTTTCCTATGATCGGGTGAGCCCCTCGGACGATCTGGAAAACGACATCCTGTCCCTTGATGCTGACGATGGCCTCCCCATCAGGCTTGACTCGATGCCCCGAGAAGGTGATGAGGCTGCATCTCGGCCCTGTCATCTTGGCTCCCTCCATGCGATCGAACACCTCTCAAGGCAACACGTTCGCCTCGGATCCCATATCGAGCTTGAATCTTGTTGGCTGCCCCTGGATCGCAAATTCCCGGAACCACAGTTTCCTCCTGTCGGCGTCTTTCTTCAGTTCGCCCACAAACAAATCTGCCATTAGTTCGTCCATTCGTGCACTGTCATGTGATGGCTCCTGGTTGTGAGGCTCTGGCATGCCTACGGAAAGCTCACTGATCGGTGTCAGCCTGCCATGGCAGACCTTGGCAAAATGTCCAATCTTCCTGCAGGACAGGCATGTCTTTCCCTGTGCTGGACATGCTCCTGGATGGTGCTGGTACCCACAGTTACCACACGTGCCACGGTCCGTGTTGTTGTTGTTCTGGGCACCTCTCGGCCTCCACGATGGCGTCGCTGTTCGCGCTGGTCGGGCACCTCGTGATGTGGATTGCGCACCGGCGCTCCTAGCCAAGTAATCCAACTCCTTATCTCACGAGTCCGTAGTTCTCCCATCCAGGTGCTCCGCTCTGAACTCACTCAGTTCACACAAGTCCACACAGCGTCGTACCGTCAAATCCACAGTCTGTAGCAATTTATTGCGAAGGCTAATATTTTTCACACCGGCTACAATCCTGTCACGTAGCAGTGAGTCCTGAATCTGGCCATACTCGCAATCCTTGACTATATCCCGAAGCACAGTCAAATACTCCGACATGCTCTCACTTGTCTGATTATAGGTATTGAACTTGTATCTGGTAATAATCAGGTTTGTTTTACCCATGCAGTAATCCTTGAACGCTTGCACTAGCACTAGCGGTTCAATCTTGTCTTCCTCACTCAGGACCACCTCCATGTTCGAGAACACTCGCTGGGCCTCCGGCCCGGCCACATGCAGAAATATCGAGCATTGCACTCTCTCCGGCCGAGTTTCCATGCCCGCTGCCATCGCATATATATAGAATATGACCTGAACCACGGTTTCCAGTTGCTTGAATCATGACTGTCCAGAATTAACGGCCCGGGAGGCTTCAAACCGGGAATCTGTATCGCTTGAACGTTGGGCATGTTTTCCCTCTGTCTGACACCATGTAATAACGTGAGTCCGAACATGGTGAGTTGTCAGTCGCTACTGTTTTATTACCAGTCATGGCATTGTGTTCACATGGTATGGTTGTCATGGAGTTGTGTTCACAAGGTATGGTTGTCATGGTGTTGTGTTTACATGGTATGGTTGTCATGATATTGTGTTGATATCGTGGTATGGTCATGGTGGTGTTGTGTTCACATCGTGGTGTAAAATATTCCGATTTAATGCATTGGCGGGGGAATGCAAACATCCTATTACTGATCGGGTATCAGTGACCAGGTGCATGTATGTGTATATGTAGGTGCTGGTGGTGCCTGAGTAAGATGTAAATAGACATAGTGGTGCTGGCAGGGCTGTGTGTAAGGGGCACTCAGAGCCTACCTCCTCCCCCTTCTGCTAGTTAGGATCACCACACTCAGGCTCAAGGCAGGTGGTGGCCTGGGGAGCCACACAGCTTGGTGGTGGTGGGTAGAGCTACGAATGCTTGTTTCTCATTGGGGGAATAGGGTGGGGTGATACTCTACACTGAATCCATGTACCATATAAATAATAAACCAGAAGGCTTGACTCTCTCTCTTCTTTCACACTCTTCTTTTCTCTTTGTCTGTATTGATTTCACTAAAGCCTGCCTACACAACCACAGATTCGAGCCGTAGACTCCACATCCTGGTGACCACGACGATTATTGACACTATACGGTTAGTAATGCTATAAGGTTAGACTATGACAAGTTAAAAATAATATTTCGGTTCTAAATTGACGATTGATTCCATTTCACATTATTAGACACGATGGATAGTGACTGTGGTAGTTACTGAAACGGTGTTAATTTAAAAGCTTAGAACTAATTGGCTACTACTTGTTTGGTGCGTTGTGTAGGTAGTGTTTTTTCTGCTATTTTATTCGTCTCTCTGGGGTTTGAAATTCATTCAAAATTGGGTTTGTCGACGATTATTCAGACAAATGCTGCTATTTTAGAAGGTACGCTAGATTTTATTGATGGTATATCTGTAAAGTGCCGTCATTGAAAATAAAGTATTTTTTTACAGGACTACTTTTGGCATGAACGGGTGAGCGTAGGAATACACTACAACAGGTTTTTTAAAACTATTTCTTCTACTTGACAGGCAAAACTATACTTGGATTCAATTCTATTAAATATTTTCTACCACCGCATACAACAGCAGCTTGAAAATGCCAGTCACACGCGCAAAGGAGGAGCAGTTGCGTGAAGAATTTCAACTTTGGTTTCAAGTTGAGTGTGAATTGGGAAATTATTCAGCTGAAACTGGACAGTTAGAAGCATGGAGTAAATTTATGGCACAAAGTCTAGACTTTATTAGAGAAGAAAATGAAGAACGTTTGTCTAATTTAAAGGAAAGGACAGAATTAAGAGAAGATAGGGAAGAACGTAGGGAAGCATGTGAGCTTTTGCAAGTTGAACATAGACATCGAGAGGTACGAAATAGATCTTTGAAAGCGTACGGTAAGTCTGTTCCCTTATTGGACGGGTCAGACAATTGAGCGTTGAACAATTGGATAGATATAATAGAACGTATCCGGACTCTAGCTGATGTTTCAGACTTAGAAATTATTTGCTTTGCTTTATCGAATGCAACAGGTACATTGCATGAAGTTCTCTTTACTGCTTTTCAGCATAAAAATGCTAAGTCCTGGGATGAAATTCAGGAAGTGATAGCATCTACTCTACTGACAGCGGATGAACGTAGTCATTTAAAAGGGATAGTGATGGCTATGAAGCAAAATGAAGGGGAAACAGTAGCTGCATACTGTCAGCGGTTCAAAACTGCTGCAGCTAAAGGTTAGAATCTTCCTACTGCAGTATTTGGTACTGATACCTTCGAGATACTCCTTTCTAGATTTCTTGACTCCTTACTTGATGATAATACCATGTGGTATGTGGAGACAAACCGACCAAAAACTCTTGAAGAAGCCTTTGAAATGTCTAGACTCAGTGATAGGTCTGTTATTAGGCAGCAGAGACGTGCTAAATCATGCTATTTGTGAGCAAATAAAAATAGGCATACTTCAGTCGCACAGCACACGGCGAGGCATGCACTATCAACGCAACAGCAGGGAAGCAATGGAAACACTTCACCAGTTGCGCAAACGCAGACATTACCAACTAGAATGTCACACGCATATCTGCATGCGTGGAAAAGCAATGCTTTTAGGCAGGGAAAGCCTAATGCACCATCAAAATTTACGAAATCGTGTTTGCTATGTAACGAGCCACACATATAAGATAAGATTACTTTCGAGTAACGTTAACGTGAGCGGTACTACATCGCCGGGAAACTAAAAAGTGCACTTGATGCCCGTCCTTCGATTAAAATTGAATTTGATGGATTTCATTTATCTGGTCTTGTAGACTCAGGTGCGGCTAAGAGTTTAATACATTTGTCTGCTTTTCAATTTCTAATTGGCATCGGTGTATCCGATGGGCAATTGTATCCAGGTAGTAGATTGAGATCTCTGACAGGACATCTAATGACAACTGTAGGTATAGCGTATATTTCTCTCTACGATACGTTATGTCCTTTCTTTGTAGTAGATTCACTGAGCTTTGATATGCTCAAAGGTACAGATGTAATGGAAATCTGTGCAGCTGAAATTAGTTATAGAGATAAATTTGTTTCCTTGTGTGATATTCTACATCCATGGATAGGTTTAGAGTTCATAAATAGAGTAATTGCAAGGATAGTTCTAGAATTAGACTATTGGAAGATACAATTTCCTTCTTTATTTCCTGAATCTGATGTTGAACGTAAAGCTACTAAGGTGATAGAAATGCATATCGATACTGTTAATCAGAGACCTTATAAGATACCTTTAAGTAGAAGACATCTTGTAGAAAAAGAATTAAATAGAATGCTTGAAGATGATATTATAGAGGCTAGTTGTAGTCCGTCAGCTTCACCAGTCACTATAGTGCCGAAGAAGGATGGTACTATTCGTCTTTGTGGAGACTATTGTAAGCTAAATGCAGTGACAACTAAAGATGCTTATCCTCTGCCCAGAATACAGGCTATTTTTGATCAACTTCATGGAGCTAAAATTTGTACCACTATAGACCTGAAATCTGGTTATTGGCAGGTAATGGTAGATGAGGAAAGTAGACCTAAAACAGCTATTAACACTCATATTGGACTATTTCAGTTGAAACGCATGCAGTTTGGATTAACTAATGCACCCGCTGTTTTAAAAAAAATGCTGAATGTTATTTTTTCGGAATTTTTAAGAAAGTGTTGTTTGATTTATTTAGATGATATTCTAATTTTTTCACCGCATGAGAAAAGTCATCAACAAGATGTAGCAAACATTTTTGCCATCTTGCAGGATAATTGTATGACTTAAAGAATCTAAATGTGAATTTGGAGTGGCTGAAGTAAAACTCTTAGGTTACGTTATATGTGAAGCAGGTTTAAAACCGGATCCTGAAAAAATTGTTGCAAGTAGAGATATGGCTTCTCCCACTAGTAAAAAAGAAGTAAGACGTTTGCTAGGGTCAGCAGGATATTATCGACAATTAATTCCTAACTATGCCGATGTCATAGGTCCTATTACTTATTTAATTAGTAATAAATGTAGCTTTGTTTGGACAGTAGAATGTGAAAATGCTTGGAATGAGTTGAAAAGTCTATTATTCGAATGTGTCCTAAAATGTCCTGATCCTTTTAAGCCTTATAAGCTGTATACAGATGCTTCTGAGTACAGTTTAGGTGCTGTTCTGGTACAGGAAGATGAAAACTGGATAGATAGGCCTGTGCATTTAATAAGTACTAGATTTTCTGCTACTCAGCGTAATTATCCTACGAGAGAAAAAGAAGCATTTGCTATAATTTATGCTTTAGTTAAACTAAGACCTTACTTATATGGTGCTGAATTGACTATTTACACAGACCATGCTCCACTCAAATGTTTTTTCACTAAAGACATCCGTAATAGACATATTCAACATTGGGCAGTATTATTGGTGGAATTTTCAGCACCAATTGTCTATATGAAAGGGGTAAATAATGTATGGGCTGATATGCTGTCTAGGTTAAGACCTGATACAGAGGCTAAAGAACCAGTGGAAATATTTGCATTTGATTCTATATTGGCAGAACAGGAAATTCCATTTGAGCACTATAAACTGCCATTTGATGAAGTTATGAATGAACAGAAAAAAATGCCTGAATATCCGTGAGCGAGGAATGAAGAAAATAATTATTTGCTAATGGATAGTCTTCTTTATTCAATGATAACTCCTTCACTTAAAGATACATATCCTCGACTAGTCTTGCCAAAGAGATACAGGAATTCTGTAATTAAAATAGCACATAGTGAAGTAGGTCATATGGCTATGTCTAAAACACTGAGACGACTGCAGGAACATTTTCGTTGCCAGACAAATCATTGAAAGGGGTTCATGATTATATATTCAATGATTATATTCCTCACCATTCAATTCCTTGTGTGTTTATTTCCTATAATGGGTTAGAATTTAAGAATAGAATGATTATGGATAATTTTAAAGAACTTGGAGTAGAGGTAAGGCATACTACACCATATAATCCACAATCTAATTGAATGGTGGAACATTACCATAGAACACTAAAAAGCATTTTGAGGAAGTTGGTAAATTCTCGTGTTAGTCTATGGGAAAGTTTTTTACCTGATGTGATATACACGTATCACACTGTACCTTCTGATAGTACAGGTTTTTCTCCATTCTTTCTAACTTATGGTAGACATCCAGGTACGAAACATAGTTCTTTACTGTATCGTTCTACAGGTGTGAGGGATTTGAACTTAGCATATCGAATAGATGACTTGTCTATTGCTTTAAATAAGGCAGTTGATAATCAATGGGAAAGTCGAAAATACAATATGCTCGTGCGGATAAAAAGGACAATGCAATTAAATTAAATCTGGGTGATAACGTTGTTTTATTAGTGAATGAATCTGGACCTTTGGAGAGGAAATACGATCCAGGATACATAGTAGTTAGGTCAGTAGTGACCGTGGTTGGGCCTAAAAATGATAGAAAAATTATTAATCGGGAAAAGGTTTGAATAGTTGATTCTAAAATTAGTTGGGATGATTTTGCACCTAGATTAACTAGTACGGAGAGGTTAAAAGGTGAGGACAACTGTTGCCGTTTGATCCTATTATTTCTGGCCAGGATAAACAAACTAATATATTTTTGGTGAATAAAACAAAACAAGAACCTAAAATAATACATTCTCGTGATATTAGTACTGGAGCGTTTACGCGCCAGCAGGCCCGTAGAATAGAACCGCTAATTGGTAGTTGTAATTTATTCAACAGGATTGACCAATCACAACAAAGAACGCCGCGGAAGGATCGACGAAAACGTGGACGGCGGAGTGCTAAGGCTCAGCCGGAAAGAAAAATTTTTGTTTGGCGCCACTAATTGGGAATGCTTGCGCCATACCTAACCATTGCGCTAATACAAAGCATGAACTAAAAATAGTGCAAGTCGACAGCTTTAAAACTGATCGACAGGGTTTGCAAGGTTTAGTCATAAGGAATGTTTATATTCCTAACTAAACTTGCGCCAAAGTTTGTGCGTAGTAACGTAAGTTGCGCCACTAATAAATGTCACTAATTCAATAGAATTACAGACATGTTGGAGAGACCAGACGGGATGGCCGAATGAGTTGGAGCGTCCGTCTCCTGTGCTGATAGATCGTGGGTTCGAACCTTGGTCGAGTCAACCCACTGACTTGAAAATTGGTGCTTGTCACTTCCTAGCCAGGCGCTCGGCATTATTAGGACAGGGCAAGGACTGGTGTGCTCAGTGTCAGGATAATGTGACTGAGTGGGATACCAGGTGCCGGTGGTCTGGTTTCCCAATGAGACAGCACTATAAAGTCACCATGAGTGCGCACTGTCACAAGTCGGTACCCGTCCTGATATGACTTTAGATGTTGCTAGGACATAAAACAACAAACAAACAGACATGTTGGAGATGGGATAGACTCCACAGTAGCATTGCTATAGTAAGATTATTGGCACTTTTACTTAATGATGCTTCTGCTTACATTTCAGGATGGATGATTTGTATAAAATGGAGAAATAGTATAAACACGGTAGGATTTGTATAGACATTGTCGTGTACATCCATGTACCAAATAATCTTCAGATTCTATCGTGACATAGACGGAAAAACGTACACCGGGGGTGAACGTGATGTCCTACTAAGAATTAAAAGGTTATTTGTTTGTAGCCAGGGCAGGTGCAGGCATGCACTTGGCGCATTACATAACATGGCAGATGCGAGGTCGTACTCAGCTGATCGAGATGAAACTGTTTATGTACTGGAAAACCTCTGAAATGTCACACTAATGACGGAAATGCTCTGGGTTTGTTAAAACTGTACACCGTAGAGCTCTGTTGAAACTTACGAGCTCTGGATTCATTTTCGGGGTAGACTAAGCATGTGGAGAAGTGAAACTTTTGATGCGGAGACGAATGCAAGAAATCAAAGATGTTGCATGCTAGTGTTTGAGACACAGCATTGAGTATGTATTGACTTTTCTAGTTCCAAAAATCTTACTTGATGGATCCGTGGAGGACCAAAACCGCATTACACAGCGCCTTGATTCTTGTACTACCGTAATAATCATAGTAATTTCTCAGATCATGAACATTTATTTCAGACTACTAATCTATGTGCTCTTTTCCTACTCACTGTACTCACAGGGAAAAAAGTGAATGCGAATAGCCGACACAGTTTTTCTATTCGGTAGTGGATAACTTTTTCGCGAGTATACGGTTACGTTGATAAATAATCAGACGCTCGGCGCGGGAGTCTATTTCTTATCGGGTTTCAACGGCCATGTACGAGAAGCGACTAAATGTTTCTATTCAGGCTTGACTGAAGCTGCATTTACAGTTATTTCGCCGCCGGTTGAAGCGAAATTAGACAAAACATGATGGACATGAAGATTTTGTCACGCATGCGATTATTTTTGTTCTGGAGGACAAAAGATCGGCGTGAGCATGACGTCATCGGTCGGAACTATGATAGAGTTCCATACATATTGTAAAATTTTCCGATATTATGACATATGAGGATATATGAACTCTAAATTGCAACTTGTCTATATAATGGTAAATGGTAATATATAAAACCAAAGGCATAAGAGGGATATGTGGAGTTGGTAAACTATTACTCATTAAGTATAGAAATTGTATAATAAAATAGTATAGAGGAAGAGTGTCACTTCTAATGCCAAGTACACACCTACCGTTTACGATTCGCGCACTAAAACTCGCGACTCGACCCGACCCGCTTAAAACTGAAAACGGGCCGATTCATTTTTCGAATCGCGATCGTAATCGGCCAGTTTTAGCCCTAAAACTGAGTTTTTAGTCGGGAATCGCAATCGCTAGGTGTGTGCGGGGAGCGCACACCTAGCGATTTTTGTGTGCGAAACGGGCAGTTTTAGATCGTATACAGTAGGTGGGTGCGCACAAACGGTAGGTGTGTACCTGGCATTAGATAGTCTTTGGAGCAGTTGCCTCACATACCCCCTCCCCTCTAGAGTTATTTATGGATCTCTGCCCCAGAGACATACCTAACCATGCCTTGGTGACAGGGCTATTGAACCTTCATTGGTGGTTAGAAGAATGCTTGTTAGGGATTTGAAGATTGGATCATGTGATCACCACCATCTTGGATTCTTGAAACCTATAAAAGTAATAAACCAGGAGTCTAGCTCTCCTGCCTTTCACTCTTTCTCTACTTTCCTTCCTTACCTGTGTTTATTTCTCATTAGCTTGTCCACACCACTCACACCACCAGCCGGCGACTTTACAATATGTTTATATTCTTTGAAATGCATAACTAAATACCTATGATACTTAGAAACATGAAATAAAATAACTACGATGTCTAGAGAATCTATTCTATATTACTATATGTATTACAAAACATATAAATAAATATAAAGTTGTGGTTGGTGTTGTGTTCACATCATGGTGAAGAATTTACTGGTGTTTCTTTGGCCGTCTTCCAGTTATTCTACTTATACCCACTACTATCAGGAGGATCCTGGCAACGTCTGCCAGTCTCCCCCAACTAAATACCAAAACACAACTCATAAGAAAGACAAGTCACACAAGATTGACAGTGATAAGGTTGAGCTTTATTGCTACAACTCTAATTCACCTACTTGCGACCTGCCACCCTGTCTCACTTACAACCTGGGGCCATATGCAGGAGTCGGTGGTATTCGGTGTTAACCAGCCAAAACGGTGGTAAGCGGGAATTTCACGGTTAGCGGCGAAAAATGGTATGCACAAGGCGGTGATAGGCCTAACACCAAAACCTTAACCGATGTTACCCTACCCCTGGAACATAGCAGGTTTACAGCAGTCGGTTAAGCCCAAATCTATTCAATGCTGTCATATTTAACACAATTACATACGCAATAAGTGAAATTTCATTAAATTAACCCTAATTCCGAAGCAATATTAATGCTGCTGCCGCATTGGCGGAGATATTAATATTGTCAAATCGAATCGACGAACGTAAAGTAAACAAATCGCCGCCGCTTTCCATACTGGTGGCGGTTTGTTGACTGTACCTTCGTCGATTCGAAAATATAAATATTAATATCGCCGCCAATGCGGCGGTAGCCTTAATAACGCTTTGAATTTAAGGTTAAATTGATCAAATTTCACTTATTGGGTAGCTAATTCTGTTAAATATGATCGCATTTAATATATTTGAGCCAAATATATGGCTACAAACGCAGAGGGATTTCCCAAATGTATAAATAAATTCACGTTTAGCTATAATGAAAGTGTTACGCGCTCCTGCATACAGTTCCCGACATCGGCGATAGCTACCCGGTAATAGGCTGTAACACCAAAAGCCACTATCACCGACTCATGCATATGGCCCCTGCTGCACAGACCTACATAGCTTCTGCTTGTTCAGTCAAAATCAGTGCCTACAGCTCATTGAACCTAAGTACGCAGAATGGCTGGTTGTGCTGACCCAGTGGTTCCGTGGTAACAAGTAGTCGTCATACAGTTACATTCAACAATAATACATGTCCCGCTCCATTTTCACTCTTCCTGGTGTATGGAAGGAAAAAATCTTGTAGTTAGTAACAGTATCTTAATATCCGGATATCATACCGCAATCCCGGTCACTGTGCGTCATAACATTTACACATAGTTATTTCCATGTCACACAGCGAGTGGGCACACATTGCATCACTATTACATAACAATGGTCCCCAACTCCATCGCCCAAGATATTAATATGATTCCAAGCTCGGCTATCACGACCGAAAGACCGTATATTTTTACAATGGTATGGTCGTTGTGGTGTTGTGTTCACATGGTATGGTCGTCATGGTATTGTTTACACCTCGGCTTGGCGGTTTCTTTGTGGTGCTGGTGGTAGCTGGTGCTGATGTGTAAGATGTGTAAAGTCATAACTGACAATATAATAATTCCATGAAAAGACAACTAATCTAATTAAATCTTTAATGATATCTGAATAATTATGAAGTGTGTAATAAACTGAGTTCATATAGCTCGAAACCTGATTTCTAAAGGCTGTTGTGTGATAGCCAATGTGAACTGTTTACCTTTAGCTGACCCAGGGTCAGACATACCAGGTGAACAGGTGGCATTCTGGTACCAAGTGCAGGCTGGTCTCCCAGATCTAAGGTACTCAAGAAGCAGCTTCTTATCTTGTCTTAACACATCAAGTATTAAAATACATTATTAACACTTTGTTTACACAGGGAACCCCGTTTTTCTTGCTGTGATAATTTTCTTTGTTTTGTTATTCAAATCTGTCAGCAACTCTAATTCAGAACCAGATTAGTTTGTTTAGCATCGAGACTGGGGATGTTGTGTTGCGTTTAACACCTAGAATCAAGTTGTGTTGTGTTAAGTATCTAGAATCCAATTGTTGTGCTGTGCTCAGCCTCTAAGTTGATCATCTATAAAGGTGCACTATGAAGGCTGACCATCTGTAAAGGTGCGCTATGAAGGCCGACCATCTGTAATGGTGCGCTATGAAGGCCGATCATCTGTAAAGGTGATCTATAAATGCCAACCATCTGTAAAGGTGCGCTATGAAGGCTGACCATCTGTAAAGGTGCACTATAAATGCCAACCATCTGTAGAGGTGCTCTATGAAGGCTGACCATCTGTAAAGGTGCTCTATGAAGGCTGACCATCTGTAAAGGTGCTCTATGAAGGCTGACCATCTGTAAAGGTGCACTATAAAGGCTGACCATCTGTAAAGGTGCACTATGAAGGCCGACCATCTGTAAAGGTGTGCTATAAAGGCTGACCATCTGTAAAGGTGCGCTATGAAGGCCGATCATCTGTAAAGGTGATCTATAAATGCCAACCATCTGTAAAGGTGAGCTAAGAAGGCTGACCATCTGTAAAGGTGCACTATAAAGACCAACCATCTGTAAAGGTGCACTATAAAGACCAACCATCTGTAAAGGTGCACTATAAAGGCTGACCATCTGTAAAGGTGCTCTATGAAGGCTGACCATCTGTAAAGGTGCACTATAAAGGCTGTACATCTGTAAAGGTGCGCTATAAAGGCTGTACATCTGTAAAGGTGTGCTATAAAGGCCAACCATCTGTAAAGGTGCACTATAAAGGCTGTACATCTGTAAAGGTGCACTATAAAGGCCAACCATCTGTAAAGGTGCGCTATGAAAGCCAACCATCTGTAAAGGTGCACTATAAAGGCTGACCATCTGTAAAGGTGCTCTATGAAGGCTGACCATCTGTAAAGATGCACTATAAAGGCTGTACATCTGTAAAGGTGCGTTATAAAGGCTGACCATCTGTAAAGGTGTGCTTGAAGGCTGACCATCTGTAAAGATGCACTATAAAGGCTGTACATCTGTAAAGGTGCTCTATAAAGGCTGACCATCTGTAAAGGTGCGTTATGAAGGCTGACCATCTGTAAAGGTGCGCTATAAAGGCTGACCATCTGTAAAGGTGCTTTATGAAGGCTGACCATCTGTAAAGATGCACTATAAAGGCTGTACATCTGTAAAGGTGCGCTATAAAGGCTGACCATCTGTAAAGGTGTGCTATGAAGGCTGACCATCTGTAAAGATGCACTATAAAGGCTGTACATCTGTAAAGGTGCGCTATAAAGGCTGACCATCTGTAAAGGTGCGCTATAAAGGCTGACCATCTGTAAAGGTGCTCTATGAAGGCTGACCATCTGTAAAGATGCACTATAAAGGCTGTACATCTGTAAAGGTGCTCTATAAAGGCTGACCATCTGTAAAGGTGTGCTATGAAGGCTGACCATCTGTAAAGGTGCACTATAAAGGCTGACCATCTGTAAAGGTGCTCTATGAAGGCTGACCATCTGTAAAGATGCACTATAAAGGCTGTGCATCTGTAAAGGTGCTCTATAAAGGCTGACCATCTGTAAAGGTGTGCTATGAAGGCTGACCATCTGTAAAGGTGCGCTATAAAGGCTGACCATCTGTAAAGGTGCACTATGAAGGCTGACCATCTGTAAAGATGCACTATAAAGGCTGTACATCTGTAAAGGTGCTCTATAAAGGCTGACCATCTGTAAAGGTGCGCTATGAAGGCTGACCATCTGTAAAGGTGCACTATAAAGGCTGACCATCTGTAAAGGTGCGCTATGAAGGCTGACCATCTGTAAAGGTGCGCTATGAAGGCTGACCATCTGTAAAGGTGTGCTATAAAGGCTGACCATCTGTAAACGTGCTCTATAAAGGCCAACCATCTGTAAAGATGCACTATAAAGGCTGTACATCTGTAAAGGTGCACTATAAAGGCTGACCATCTGTAAACGTGCTCTATAAAGGCCAACCATCTGTAAAGGTGATCTATAAATGCCAACCATCTGTAAAGGTGCACTATGAAGGCTGACCATATGTAAAGGTGCTCTATGAAGGCTGACCATCTGTAAAGGTGCTCTATGAAGGCTGACCATATGTAAATGTGCACTATAAATGCTGACCATCTGTAAAAGTGTGCTATGAAGGCCAGCCATCTGTAAAGGTGCACTATGAAGGCTGACCATCTGTAAAGGTGCTCTATGAAGGCTGACCATCTGTAAAGGTGCTCTATGAAGGCTGACCATCTGTAAAGGTGATCTATGAAGGCTGACCATCTGTAAAGGTGCTCTATGAAGGCTGACCATCTGTAAAGGTGTGCTATGAAGGCTGACCATCTGTAAAGGTGATCTATAAATGCCAACCATCTGTAAAGGTGCTCTATAAAGGCTGACCATCTGTAGAGGTGTGCTATGAAAGCCAACCATCTGTAAAGGTGTGCTATAAAGGCCGACCATATGTAAAGTTTCTCTATAAAGGCCAACCATCTGTAAAGGTGCTCTAGGAAGGCCGACCGTCTGTAAAGGTGCTCTATAAAGGCCGACCCACTGTAAAGGTGCTCTAGGAAGGCCAACCATCTGTAAAGGTGCTCTATAAAGGCCAACCATCTGTAAAGGTGCTCTATAAAGGCCGACCCGCTGTAAAGGTGCTCTACTAAGGCCACCCATCTGTAAAGGTGTGCTATAAGGCCAAACATCTGTAAAGGTGCACTCTATAAAGGCTGACCATCTATAAAAACTGACCTATAAAGGCTGACCATCTGTAAAGGTGCGCTATAAAGGCTGACCATCTGTAAAGGTGCACTATAAAGGCCGACCACCTATAAAGGCCGACCATCTGTAAAGGTGTGCTATAAATGTTGACCATTGTAAAGGTGCACTATAAAGGCTGACCATCTGTAAACAGTACGGTCACGACTCAGAACGTCGGATCCAATCAGATACTACCTTTCAGACTGTCCAATCAAAGGGCT